>CM035439.1:127067681-127267681 GCA_020310875.1 Ceratopteris richardii | reverse complement strand
AATCACGATTTTCAGCCAAAAAATACGATTCTGAGAATCACGATGTTGTGAAAACACGATTCTGTGAACCACGATTCTGTGAAAACACAATTCTCTGCTCAAAATTGCGATTCTCACCAATCGCGATTTTCATGTCAAAAAACACGATTCTGAGAACCAGGATTTTGTGAAAAAACACGATTTTCAAAAACACGATTCTCTGCTCAAAATCGCGATTTTCAAAAACACGATTTTGTGCTCAACATTGTGATTTTCAAAAACACGATTTTGTGCTCAAAATCGCGATTCTCTGATTTCACAAAATCGCGATTCTCTTGATTTCACCACATCGCGATTTTCTCTAAAAGGTCCTGTTTGCCTGTTTTGACCCCCAAGAGCCTGATTTGACATAACTTTTTCATCCAAAGTCCATTTTTTGAGCTCTATAGCTCGTTGATTTTGAGATAGGATAATTTGAAGTTGACCCTCAAGTGGGACTAGGGAACCAAGGGGGCTCCAAAGAATTTTGAACCATACCAAAGGGAAAATTTGGACTCTTGACTAAAGCTTATGAACCAGAGATCTGGTAGACACTTAGGCAAGGATAAACAAAGCATTAGATCTTCTGAGGCTAGTGTCAACCATACATCCAAGTCTTGGGCACAACAACTAAGTGGTCATCTTTTACTAAGTTCAGACACAAGTGATTCAGAAATGTCTTTTAGCATGGGAAAACCTGCAGGTGGCTCACGAACTGCCCATCTACAAACACCGGAAGGTCCCTATAAGACACAACTAGAATATATTTGGACCAACCGATTAGGTGCTCGCATCTATGAGGATGGCCTGAGGCGATCAGTGGTCCAACTCAAAAATCCAGATCAACCTTTTGGACTTGAACACACAGTGGTCAAGTTGGAAGAGGGTTCATATATTGATAAGGAAGGAACCATGTATGTGGTCACCAACCTACCAGATAGGACTGATGAGTTTGGAAATATCACTCATGAGAATGAGATAGAAGACCTAGAACAAGGAAATGTAGGACAAGGACCCCAGACTCCTAGAGGTAAGTCAGTTTTGACCAGAGTGATCACTCCAGATTGGATACCTCAAGACAACAAAAGCATAGAACTATTCTTGAATAGAGAAACAGAGGAAGCCTTTTGGAGATTCAAGCCAGATCAACCTAGCCAATTGGGCATAGTCATCATCTATGAGTTCAAGGACCCAGAGATACCAGGCAAAGTTGTCTACCTAGATAACACATCAGAGAAGATGTTCTTGGTAACAGAACACGATAGACATGCATATACTTGGAAAAGTGAATTGATTTTCCCTCCACCAAGATCCAATGTTTCCCATTGCCTCCAAGGAGTAGGATCATCACAAGCTCATGAAGCCCAGAGAGAAAGAACTAGAGAGAGACCTGAGGTTAGTTTTGCACACACTGTGGGCAGAAATAGATCAGGATTTGAAAATGAAAGACCTGAAAGAGAGAGACATCAAGCACATAGGCAACAAAGAGATGAGCATGATTTTCCATTGCCTAGACCCCGAGAGTACCCAAGAACCCTTAGACCCACTCAAGTGATCAAGCCAATGAAGAATTATTTTGATGGGACACGAGATCCTTATGATCATGTAGCTGAGTTCAAACAAGTGCTAAGAGTTGAACAGGTTGAGGATTTGTTCACCCAGTACGAGGCATTTGGGTTGACTCTTAAGGGCACTGCCTTAGCTTGGTTTCAACCACTGAGTAGTCACAACTATCGCGATATAGGTCAGCTGCTAGACGAATTCATTGTAGAATTTTCCAAGAGTGGTATCAGGCATAACACATCATCTTTGATCCACAGCTTTAAGCAGACACCCCAAGAAATAGTGCGACTAGCAGGTAGGAGGTTCAGACAGTATCTAGAGAGATGCTCTGCTCCAGAGTTACCCACACTAGCCAAACAAGTGGCTTTGTTTTTGATGGCTTACTAAGCACCAAGTTAAGATCATATGTGTACTTGAAAGAGCCTAGATCCATAGAAGAGTGTGTGCGGACCTGCATTGACATAGAAGACAACTTGGGTGAGGAGTTAGGACTATCCAAACTCTATAAAGACTCTGATAGTTCTACGAGTCACACCTCCAAAGCCTCCACTGAGCTGGATGAGATAGCAGAGCAAGTTGCCAAGAAGTTGGGAGTCCAAAATAGACAAACACAGAGAGTCACCCCATTGAATCGGTGTTATATCTGCGGAGGTGACCACATGGCTAATGTATGCCCAATGCGCAACCAGAACATGAGAGAAAGGAATACCCCATACTGCACTATTGAAAGGAAGTACACAAACCATACGGCTCAGGATTGTCCCTACAATAGGCAGGCTGTTAGACAGAATTATCAGCAACCTTACCCACAAGGTAGGTATCAGAACCAATACCAACAGCCATATTATAGACCACAACAACAATATCAAGCACCATATAGGCCACAACCAGTCTTGGGAAACCAACCACCAGCTCCTGCCAATACAATTCCAGTTAAGTATGCAGTGGCAGAAGAGAACCTTAATAGAGCATTGGTGCCAGTGACCCCACTGATCTCAGAGAATGACTCTCATGCTCATAGTTCAGACTACTCCCTTGAAGGTAGTCCACATGCTTATTACACAGAGTCACCTGAACATAGTGAGATTTATCCGTATCAATATGAGGCACCACTTATGGAACAAAATTGGGAGCCTGAATACTCCAATGTCATGTACACAAATGCTAACCCTAGGCCCCAATTGAGACAAGTAAGACCACAAGCCCCTAGAGGACCATGTTTCAGATGTCAGGGCGACCATTTCCTTCGTGATTGTCCCCACCCACCATCTCCAAGTTAAGGACAATCTATCACAATACATGCTTTTTGTCCTGATTGTGGCAAAGACCATCTCCCTAGAGATTGTCCAAGAAACCCCTCTAGTGCACCCAAGATTACACCCATTAATGTGGTAGGTTTAGTGGCGGATTCAAGTTCAAGTAGCAGTAATGTGGCTCCTATACAAGCTGCCACTAGAGCACAAGCCTTAAAATGGGATAAACCAGTAGAGCAATCAGAGTCGAGTGAGTCGGGAGAACCTAGTAAGAGGAAAACAAGAACATGGAAAGATACTAGAGAGAAGGCTAGTTGCAAGTGGAATAAGAAGTTATCAGAACTAGAAGAAAGCTTGAAAGATGCAAAAACAAAAATAGAAGACATCGCATCTCAAAACCCCTCGCATGCCAACACTCCATCCACTCCACTTCATCCCACCCCACCACCCATTGTAAATAGGCCGCAACCAGGGTCTGTTCTTGCAGATCCAACCCCAGAAGGCTTGGACATGATGTTCAAGGCCTATCAGGCTCGTCTTCAAGAAGGGCCAACATCTGCAAACCTAGACAAGAGTTATCCTACAGCGGACTTAGAGATTGAACGAATGAAAATTTGCATGAAAATGGTAGAACAAGCTCAAGCTATACTTGAGACTAGTCAAAAGTTCAATCAGACAAACTCTGTCAAATCGGATTTGCATTTCCAGGGCTTACTAGAAAGATTAGAGCAGTTGGTAAACAAACCACAAGTTTCTTTACCTCCACAGGCTCAACTAGTTATTGAAAGAGGAGGCTCACTATCAAGGGGAGCTTATGTTCCTAATTCCACGGATGTTGGAATACCTCCTTCAATTCAACAGTACCCTCAAGAGTTCTTGCGGGAAATACAAGAAGAGAAATGGGCCAAGGAGAAGGGTAGTTCACCTCCTATTCCTGAGATTGATGATCTTCATGATCAATTTCCCCAAGACATTCCATCTATTTATGAGGATGAAGCAGAACAACAAGAAGACGAAAGATTAGATTTTGAATCTAATATCTTAGAAGAACTACCTCAATTTCCAGGCCCATGGCAATCTGAATCTCTCTAGATTAGAGCTCCCACAATACTGGTAAGAAATGAAGACTCAGTGGTTCCAAGGAATACTGATGTTGTGAAGAACACTAACGTTCAATGTCACCTCACTGTAGAAGAGCTGCTCAAAGCAAAACCTGAGCTATGGAATCATGTGAAGGATCAGGTCCCAGAACTTGAGTCCAATATGCCAAAAACAGGCTCTAAGCAAAAAGTACCAGAGATACCTCTAGACAAAATAGGGGACATATGTGAGGGTGAAGAAGGTAACACTTATCTTTCAATCACCTACCAAGGTTACACAACCAAAGCAATCATAGATTCAGGTGCTGGTGTTGCTATTGCGACCACCTCCTTGTGGAAGCAATGGGGCAAACCCACATTAAGACCAACTAGAATGAAGCTTCAAATGGCCGATGGTCATTTTGAAAGACCTCTAGGATTGCTAGAAGGGATAACTCTAACTACTTGTGGTGTAGAGTTTGAACACACATTTGCTATATGTGACTTTGAGAAAAATAATGTTTATGAAATGATCCTAGGAAGACCCTTCCTACGACAATTGCAAATAGTACAGGATTGGGGAACCAACTCCTTGTACTTACAACACTTAGGGGTCACCACCAAGGTCAATTTGAAGGATTACTCCTTCAGAGATGTACCACCCCTACAGTGGAATCCTATCCACAAAGCGAAAGAAGATTCCATCTCTGTGCATTCTGAAAGTTCACCTGATCCATCATGGCTGCATGAAGATACTCATTTGTGGATGTATAAGGTCACAGAGGAAGAGGAAAAACGTTTAAAGGCAAGAGAAGAAGGAACTTTGCCAGGAGATAGACTAGTTAGAGATCCAGCCTACACTCTGATGATCTTTCCAGATGAGGAATTTGAGCCTCATGGCTGGCCAGAAATCTTAGCCACCATGGACATTGCTGTTAATGAAGAACAATGGACATCTCATTGTGATGAGGAGGGTTATGATATCTCAGTGTTCATGTGCCAGCCCTTGCTAGAAGAAGGTGACCCTAGTGATGTCATAGAAGAAGAAGAGAATGACGATGATATAGAGTCCATTGTGATGGATAGTTGCTTTAACTCAGAGCACCACTATCTAGAAGATATAGGAGTGTTCACCCAGAAAGAAGAAGAACCTCTCACAAGTATTAAAACGGTAAATTCAAAGGATGGAAGTGAGAGTAGTCAAAAGAAAAAGAAAAGAAAAGCAGTGAAACAAGAAGAGGAGGAATCATTGTTTGAAGTACCAGAAAACTTCAAGAAATATGAAGTTGACGATCGCAAAATTTTGGTACGAATGCCTAAGAGAGAGGCCATCATAGGAGAATCATATGATAATAAAGAAAAGACCAAGAAGATTGTAGTGACCATCGAAGAGAACGAAGAGAGATGCACATATATAGGAGATGACCTAAGTGCAAGAGAAGAAATGGAGCTTGTAGCTCTATTAAGGGAATATAGGGATGTGTTTGCATGGCGCTATAGAGACTTGAAAGGGGTAGATCCAAGAATTTGCTCTCATACTATCCCCATGACTGCTGATGCCAAGCCCACCAAACAGAAGCCTTACACATATACTGATACATATGCAGCCAAAATAAAAGAGGAAATTGATAGGCTGATTGAAGCTGGATTCATCTATGAGATTGCGCATACTGAATGGGTGTCCCCCATTGTAGTGGTGCCCAAGAAGAACGGTAAGTTACGAGTGTGTATTAACCTTAAAAAAGTTAATGCCGCTACTATCAGAGATAGTTATCCGCTTCCAATCACGGAACACCTATTGGAGCGTGTTGCAGGCAAGGAAGTTTATAGCTTCCTTGATGGATTTTCAGGTTACAATCAAGTAGCCATTGCCCCAGAAGATCAACACAAAACAGCTTTTGCCACAGAGTGGGGAATCTTTGCATTTCGTGTGATGCCATTTGGGCTCACAAATGCACCTGCAACATTCCAAAGGCTCATGTGTCATGTCTTCAAAGAGTTCTTGCGAAAGAGCTTAGAAGTATATGTGGACAATTTATGTGCCCATTCCCAAGAAAGAAGATACCACATCCCTGAGCTCAAACAAATCTTCAACAAGTGTAGAGAATATCGAGTGTGTCTGAACCCACAAAAGTGTGTGTTCATGGTGCGTCAAGGTAAAATCTTAGGTCATATTGTTTCTAAGAATGGAATCTCAACAGATGAAGAAAAGGTACGAGCCATAGCGGAGCTGCCAAGGCCAAGGAATGTTAAAGAGGTACAAGCCTTTATGGGCCATTGTGGATATTACCGTAGGTTTATCCACATGTACGCGATCATAGCTAGACCCCTTTATGCCTTGTTGTCTAATTTTGAGTGGAACGACGAATGTGAGAATTCTTTCAATGAACTGAAGAAAGGTTTGTGCTCAACACCAATACTGACCACTCTTGATTGGAATAAACCATTCCATGTCCATGTGGATGCATCCAATCACGCCATAGGATGTGTGCTAGCACAACCCACACGTGAAGGAAACTTAGATTTGCCCATAGCATACGCTAGTAGACAACTAAACCCAGCTGAAAGAAACTATACCACAACTGAGCGAGAGGGCTTAGGCATGGTATATGCTGTGAAGAAGTTTAGACACTACTTATTGGACAACAAATTCAAGTTTTTCACTGATCATCAAGCTTTGCTATATTTGGTCAATAAACCTTGCAATACAGGACGATTAAGATGGTTTCTCTTACTAATGGAATATGACTTTGAAGTTGTTGTCAGGAAGGGTAGAACCCACCTTAGGGCGGATCACCTTTCTCGCATAACTTCAGGTGAGTCACTGCAAGGAGTGCCTGATGAGTTGCCTAATGCTTATTTGTTCAATTTAGAAGTTGTTCCTAAATGGGCAAATAAGTTGGTACCAGTCCTAACCTTCGGCCCTGCAAATAAGAATGTGAAAACATCACAAGAAGAAATTGTAAAATCATAAAAATATCACATATTGGCAGGAAGCATGTACAAACAAGATATTGAGGGTGTATTAGCTTGTTGTGTGGAGGATGATGAACATAGTAGTTGGTTGCAGCAAGCTCATGAAGGATTGCTAGGAAATCACTATTCTACACAACGAACATTGCAGAATTTGAAGCGTCTAGGAGTGTATTGGCCTAGCATGGACAAAGAAATACATGAGTGGATTAAGAATTGTCCAACGTGCAGAGAGAGACCCCCAGTGGAGCATACGACCCTTTATCAAGTGTCATTAATTCCAGATTGGAGTGCTCCATTGGTAGAGCTTATGAGGTCGGGAAGATTACCCAAAGAGGCTTGTCTAGCAAGAAGACAAAGCATGGAGCAAGAGGCTCAAGGCTATGCCTTAGTAGGAGAGAACCTATACCGAAGAGGCAAGGATGGTTACTTAAGACTGTGCGTTCATGAATCAGACTATTTAAAGGTCTTAGAGACTGCACACAGTGGTGTGGCAGGTGGACATTTTGGTCCTGACCGAGTGATCAAGACCATTCTATTCTCAGGACTTTGGTGGCCCACTCTTCATATGGATGCACATACCTATGTGAAGAAATGTGACACATGCCAACGTGCACAATATCTAGTTAGAAAAGACGAGATGCCCTTGAGGCCAATGATGGGAGGGCGTGCATTTTCCAAGTGGGGCATAGACTTCATAGGTCCTATTAACCCCCCAGCTAGAAACTCCCATGCAGAATACATTATTGTAGCCACAGACTACCTTACCAAGTGGGTAGAAGTGAAAGCCACAACAAAGAATGATGCTCAGACTATGGCTAAGTTCTTATTCGAGAATGTGTTCACGAGATATGGGCTACCAATAGAGTTAGTGAGCGATAGAGGCACACACTTCTTGAATGAGGTCATTGAAAATCTTCTCCAAGAATTCTTGGTGATACATAAGAAGTCTGCCCTTTATCACCCACAAGCTAACGGACAAACCGAGAGTACCAATAAGATCCTCTGTAACGTATTGACAAAACTGGTAAATAATAAACGCTTTGATTGGGACAAACAACTTCATCATGCTGTTTGGGCTTACCGAGTTGCCTACAAAATGGTACTCAATGCTACCCCATTTCAGATGGTCTTTGGACAGAATGCGGTGCTACCACTGGATTTCTTAATCCCTGTTTTAAAAGTAGCACAAGAGCATGAGTAGAATGGACATGAGTTGTCCTCCAGGAACTTTGATCTAGAACGCTTAGGTGAGACGAGGCTACGAGCGGCAGCAGGCATCTACGCTGCAAAGAAAAGGCAAAAGGCATACTTCGATGCACACATTAAGGATAAGGGATTGAAAGAGGGAGACCTAGTGCAGGTTTATACGCTAAAGCAACATGCCCGTAAGTTGGAAAAAAGAGGATATGGACCCATGATCATTAATAGAATTTCCACTAGTGGTGCAGTTCAGTTGGCCACTCTAGAAGGAGACATCTTGCCAAACTATATCAGTGGTTGTAGAGTCAAGTTATACCAAGAACCTCTTACAGAGGATATGCTTATGAGACTCAACACTGCTAAGAAGCGAAAAGAAGAGGAGTTAAGGGTGAGAGAAGAAGCCCAAGCCGAGGCTAGAGAGTGCATAAGGCGAAATAAGTTAAGGCGACTAGGCCTAAATGTCAACTCAAATGCCCCAAAATATCACATGGATATGTGCCAAAAGTCAGGCATAGCGACTTCTCAAGTCATTGACCGAAGACCCTTTGTGACCATAGAGATAGGACAAGGAAAGGATGCAAGGACTGTGAAAGAATTGATTGACTCAGGTGCAGCAAGTAGTGCAGTTAGACTATCCTACTGCCAAAACTTGCAGTTGAACATCAATCCCATAGAAGCTTATCTCATAGGATTGGGAGGTGTGGAAACCCCTTGTTTGGGCGAGGTGGAACTTCCCATCTACCTGCAAAATGTTCCAATGAAAGTCAAAGTGCTAGTGTGTCAAGATGAGAACCTTACAGAACCACTTGTCTTAGGACAAGATTGGATTTATGACAATGCAGTCAACTTAAACCTAAGAAGTCAACTTCTTCAAGTTTGGGTCCAGGGACAATGCTTTACATTAGAACTAGAAAATGGCATGCTCACAAATCCAGATGTCACATCTTGTAGTTCTTCTAAGACTAATCATATGGAAGAAGATGTTGTATGTGTCAAAAGCTCTATGATGCAGAAGGAGTCAATCGTGGAAGAACAGGTTCGAAGGCGGGTGGATCTTTCTTCTTCTCCAAAGAATCAAGTAGCCATAGTCACCACACAAGCAAACACAACCGTTCACGACAACTGCTCCATCAAATAGAAAGACACCATTCGATAAGAAAGCAGTTCCGAACATGAAGCAGATCTGGGTACGCAAAGGAGAGCAACCACCAGCCTTGCCCCCACAAATCCCATCCAAGCAAGCCAACCAGGCCAGAAGACGAAGGAAGCAGCTTGGACAAGCTCAATCACAAGGTATCCAACAAGTTTGGGTGCCTAAGAAGTTAGTTGCAGCTCAACAAGGGCAATTATAGATGTTGGTACCTAAGAAGCTCTTACATCTACAACAACCTATGTTCTCCCACATGCGAAAGGTCTCAACAAAGAAGCCAAAAGGAGAAGAGGGTAAGAACCACGTACAGAGACCGAAAGGAGATCAAATCAGCTCTTCAACAATAGTAGGAAGACATGCAAAAAGGATATGGGTTTGGAAGCCAAAAGTACAAGTTGCCTCCATCGAACCAAAGTGCCAACCACACTGGATACCACAGTTCAGAAAGCATCCAACGAGGAAGATGCCTGAAGTAATCTCTACAGTGCCAAATGCTGTTCTAAAATGGGTCCCTATCAAGAGGAAGGATTAGTGGTCATCTCGAGATCCAATGGATACCTCCAACAAAGTTGACATCAACATCTGCAGGTGACATCAGGCCTCGACGAGCGACAACCATGTGCTCCTTGCACAACCCTGTCTTTTGCACCATTCAGGTCATGCATTTCCAAAGTATGCATTAATATAGGGCCACATCACACGGCCGTGCATAGACACACTTGAGAATCCCAGGCACAAGAGCACATTGACATATGTCAAAGATTTTTATTGATTGATACTAAATTCAGTCTTCTTATTTTGTGATATTGTTCCTATTAAATTAAAAAAAAAGAAGAAAAAAAAAAAGAAAAAAAAAAGAAAAAAAGAAAGAGAGGAAGAACTTGTTCCTAGGTTTGGCTCATGAAACATGAATGAGTCATGCTTAGTTGAAGATTGAACCATTGATTACTGGGCATTTATTAGTTTGGATAGAAGTGTGTCTCGGCTAGCAGATGATGTAATTGCTGCCTTATCTGGTAGATGTCAAGAACTTAGCATGAACATGGCATCCACACCTATGGTTTCCCCTTACCATGGTGGGAGTGAAGATCTTGAAGGTCCACAACTTGAGTGATGCTTAACTACTGTATGTATGAGAGCATCCAAGGAGATATTTGCAAGAGTTTGTTTGGTACCCCAAAAATCCTTGTCTGTATACTAGATGAGCAGACTCCTGCTTATGGTGGACTAAAGAGAATATGTGAAACTAAGCTTGGTGTAGTTACCCAATGTTGTTTGTCAAAGAATATAAAGAAATTCAATTCTCAATATTTGGCAAACGTTGCTTTGAAAAGAGAAGACAGAACCAGGCACTCAAAAACTTTTTCGGTGGACTAGCAACATGGACATTCATCGACAATGTTCCATCACAGATGCCGGGTATACAACATGAAGAGATAGACATCAATCAACCCTTCACCACGGTAGGTATCTTTACTCTTGCAACACCATAACCATGATAGATTAGGAAACCTCTTCGTCAGCATACCCTTGAGCACTTAGCTCAAGACCTGCAATTTTTGCACCATACTTCTTCCAATGCATTTTCCAAGTAAGCATGCTTAGGGCTACATTACAAGGCCGTGCACAAGGCACATACTTTTTTCAACCCATGCACATCCACACTTATCAATCATTCACTATGGGTTATGAGTACTTGGCATGACTACCCTGAACATCATCTTTAGAAGCGCTAGAGGACATCCTGGGGCAACATCAATACCTAGGAAGCAATTCGAAGCTAGCAGTTGCTCCAACTCAATCTTGATACGCATTCATGCGAGAATCCACGGAAGAAGCACATACCAAGGGACTACGACTTGCAAAGGCATGCAGTGACAAATGAAGGACCGGACAACCAACACTACCAAATTTGGAAGATAGACGGCTCTTGTTCATATAGAATGGATACTACCTCCCAAGCACTACATGGAACAACCACTACAACAAGGGTCTGTCAAGGACGACAGACTCGAGAGGGGGGGGAGTGTTGAAGCTCAAAGTCAAGGACAAGCATGGAAGCACATCAAAAGGTGGACACACAAGGAAAGGGAGCAAGTAGGGAGCTCCAAGAAGTGTATGTCAAATTTTCAGAAGAATCCCCTACAAAAATAGTGATTTTAATCACTAAAAACCATTGTAAATACCATTATCTATTTTTATAACTCCATTTTGTTCAAGCCGAGGAGTCCTCGAGCTTGAGGAGTATTAGAAGTACCATCGTACCAATTTTCATAATTTTTAGACTTCGTTTGAGCCCTCAAATAAGCCCTGGAACCTAATTTTTAACTAGGCCGGACACTAGGTCTGGACAGGGCCAAAACTAGTCCAAAAACTATAAAAAGAGCTAGAGAGCTCATTTTTGAGGTTAGCTTGTTAGAGAATAGAGCTTTTGTAAGAGAACTCATTTGCAATCGAAGCTTTCCATTGTTCCTCTCTTTGATCTTACCTTGTGCGCGTGTGTGTATGTGTGTGCATGTTTGTGTGCTTTCACTCACGCACTTGTGCCTTCACTTGCTCGTGGTCTTCATACCGGTCCTCACGTCTCCATGGATTGACAAGTAAAGGAGGTGGTGCTTACGCTTGAGCTACACTCCTATTTGAATCTGCCTATCATGCCCCATCAGAACTAAAGCTACTACTAGCATAATGGTAACCTCGGAAGCCACCCCTACTACCACTACCACTCAGGCCACTACTACTAAAGCATGAGAAGTCCCAACTACCATTGGTGTTGAGGCATTAACCTTCCCAATACCCAACCTAGAGGTAGAACCTCTCAATACAACATTTAGCTACCCTAGCTCCCCACCTGAACAAGGGTGTGAACAAGTGGTATCAAGCTCAGATGAGGACGACCAAACAATGATCAACGATGAAGATGAAGACAATGAGAGCCAACATAAGACTCAGAAGCCGATGACCAAGATGAACACGAGGAGAAGCAGACTGAGACTCAAGGTGACACCAATACAAGAGAAGAGGATACATCAAATGTTGTTGCATACATGATTTCCATTCAAAAGCTATATCGAGACATGCAAGTTGTGTGGGCGAGTAGATGGGTCTCAAAAGAGCAGAGTAAAGAAATCCTACAACAAGAGTTGGCAAGCGGAGGTTTTGAATTTGCTTTTGTAAATGCCTTCAATGAATTAGTCCAAGCATGATTAAAGCACTGCATTTGTTAAAGAGAAAGTCCATGGCACAATTTGACCCTAGACGCATGTGCTTAATGTCAAGGCCAAGCAAATATATTCGTGTTCCAACAGTCACCCAATCCTCTCGTCACAACAAAGAAGCATGTGTGGTTGCATATTTGCCTCCGGTGAAACCATTATCATCCACTCTCCTCCATGACATTTGACCTCCATACCCACCACCATAGTGGACATTGCCTCTACCTTCGAAGGAAACCTTAGTCACCTATACATTCAACCTCCCTTGTACATCATTGCACCTACTCTTTAGATCAAACCATCTCGAGTGCCATGGCAGAAGCCCTAGTGCAACCCATTTCCGCTCTTTCCACTAAACCCCCTACCCCTATTCTCATGATGATAGTTCTTCCAAATCCCCTCAATCCTTTGCTCACCCCTCCCATTTCTTCCATTCCCTTTCCCCAACAACTTTTCTTCCCATTACAACACCCCATTACTTTTTCACATGTGACGCTTGTTGGTGCAAGTATACAAGCCTTCACATTTGGCTTAGGATGGAAGACTATAGGTGGAAGTATTTGATGATTCATATGAACCATAGCATGTAATTGTTTGATCATTGACCATTGTAAAAGGTTTCTACCTTGAGAGAATCTTGTAAAACCATATAACTCGTGGAGTTAGGAAGAAAATTAGTTACAAATCAAAGGCAAGAATAACTCCTAGATCAATGGAGTCACCTTTTTAGTTGGAGCTAAGTTGAATTTCAAATTCAAACTTAGAAGAAAACTCTTATATAAGGACCTTGTAAAATCCCGCGAGGAAGATGACTCCTTCTGAGCTTAACTCTTGATCATTTGTAGAAGCTAAGTGACTTAAATCATAGATCACTTAGATCTCCATCATTGAGCATCATTAAAATGCCAATGATCTTGTATAATCATGTGTTATGAAACATATACTTCATTGAACATCTCTATCTACTTCTCTGTTATGACTACTCAGAACAGTGAACTTTCTTTGGTTATTCTCAGTGAATTCGCAACCATTTTGCATGTTCTATAGCTTGTTGGAACCAGCATGAGTATACTTTATGCTATCAAAGCTTCAAAGTATTTGGTTCAGTCATCTAGGAGAAATTGTCATCGAAGGGCTCACTCATCATCAACTATTCAGTCCCTAAAACGTCATGGGTAAGCTTTGGATTGCTAAACTTCTTTCTCAGTGCATAGTTCATCATTTTAGATGGTTCCACTTGTAATCATTAGATATCTAAGCTAAGTAAATTCTCTCAAAAGAAATTGCATCAATTGTTATTGTACTATGAGCACTGAGCAAAAGAACCAGTAGTGTGTGGACTAAAATAGCAAGTTTTGTGACATTAGCTATTCATGAAGTAGTCTGTTTTGATTCAATTGTTTCAAGCATCAACTCCAAAGTACATGCATAATTTCTTGGTGTCATTTGCAAGCTAAAAGGGCCTAATATCAAACTATGAAGTGATCTAGGGCAGGTATAAGGCAGGTTTTAGCAGTACCACCTCACTTCCTTGAGGTATCCATCCATCTCTTCCAACAGTGATATCAGAGCAAGTTGAGGTAAAATGGGAGATGGTTTCCCTTCTTTCATTGATAAATTGGATAGGAATAATTATCCAGCATGGTCCTTGAGGATGAAGAACTATCTACAAGGAAGGAGTCTCTATGGGTACATATCAGAAGATGAGGAGATGCCCATATTCAGAAGCAAAGGTCAACCTACAAGAGAGGAGCTAGAAAGACTCAACTCATGGTGTGCCAAAGATGCTTTAGCTAGGTAATATCTACTTTACTCTATTTCTGACCTCCTTCTTCCTCATATTAGGAATTGCAAAACTTCCCATGAGACCTGGGATACACTATCTTCATACTTTTCTTCCAATACAAGAGCTAGAAAAAATCAGTTGTGGATTGAGTTTACTACTCAAAGGAAACCACCTAAGCAGAATGTTTTAGAGTATGTGACCAAGGTAAAAGACATGGATGATCAATTGGCAAGCATAGGAGAGAAGATTGAAGAGGAGCAAATAGTGAGACAGATAATCAATGGCATCATGGCAAATGATAAGTGGGAAGCTTTCACAACTGCTATGGACCTTTACATGGACATGCAAATTCTTGATCTTACCACTCTAATGGGACAACTCTTTATCCATGAAGCCAAGCTCAACAAAAATGGTGAGCCATCAAGAGGTAATAATTCTTTTGCCCTCTATAGAGATAAAGGAAAGAACAAGAAATTTGAAGATGAAGGTACTACTTCTCAAGCTAAATATGTAGGGAGAGGTAGGAACTCAAGAGGAAGGAGCAGAGGAGGTGAGCAAGGTAGGGGGAGATATTTCAACTATCACACAACACATGAGTGCTATAGGCACTTCAAGAACCAGAGAGGAAGAGGATTTCAAAGAGGTGGCTACTCACAATCAAGAGGAAGATTCAACCATAATCAAGGATACAACCATGGATACAACAACAATTACAACAACAATTATCAAGGAGGATACAAATCAAGAAAAGACTTCAACAATTATACAAAGGATCAAGAGAATTCCCTTCTCATTATGAACATGACTTCAAAACAAGGTATGAATGATGAGCACCTCTTCTATATTGACTCAAGTTGTTCAAACCATGTGGCAAGCAATGTAGCTCTCCTTTCTGATCTCGAGGAACCCAAGGGAAAGCACCAAGTGCAGATTGGTGATGATACCAAGCATTCAATTGTCAAGGCAAGAAATGTCAAAACTTCTGATGGGAATAGGAATCTGTTGAGCAGCGTTCTTTATGTACCTACTATCACAAAGAATTTGATGAGTGTTGGATAAATAGTGGAAAAAGGTTTGCAAGTTAGGTTCAATAAATTTGGAGCTTTTGTGGAAGACCCCGAACATGTTTTCTAAGTTAGAAATATGGCACAAACGATTAGGGCACATTGGTTAGAGGAGATTGAAGCAGATATGTAGAGATCAATGTGTACTTGGGATACCTAATGTATCCAAGCAACATATGATCTATAAATGTGGTGCATGTCATTTTGTTAAATTACACAGGTTACCCTTTACAAAGAAAGGCTATATGCATCAAGATTATTTAGAACTTGTCCACACAGATGTGTGGGGACCAAGCAAGGACCCTTCAATTTCAGGTTCAAGGTACTATGTGTCATTTATTGATTATTTCAATAGGTGGACTATATTGTATTTCATGAAACATAAGGATGAAGTGTTCAGTTGCTTCAAGAAGTATCTTGCACTTGTGGAAAATCAAACAAGAAAAAGCCTAAAGAGGATAAGGTCAGATGGAGGAGGTGAGTACTTCTCCAATGAATTTGATGCATCTTTGTAGGACAAAGGTATCAAAAGGGAGATTAATACAAGATATAACCCTAAGCAAAATGGAGTAGCAAAGAGGAGGAACAGATTGATTGTGGAAGCAGCTAGATCAATGCTTAATGAAAAGAAGTTGCCTAATTACTTATGGGCAGAGAGTGTTTCTACTGCCAATTATCTTAATAACAGGTTACCTTCTAAATTCCTTGATGGGATGACCCCCTATGAGGCATGGCATGGTAGGAGCCCATCACTGGAACATTCCAGAATATTTGGTTGTGTTGCTTATGTGCACGTTCCATCTCAAATCAGAGGTAAGTTAGACCCTAAGGCAGAGAAATGCATCTTCATAGGTCCAAGCACAATTGAAGACATCAAATCATATGATGAGGACACCATCAACTTGGAAGACTTCAAAGCATGGAAATCAAAAGGCAAGGTCAAGATAAAGAGGTTGAAGGACATACAAGAATAATCCAACCAAGCCATAAGGAGATCACAAAGAGGAAACAAGAAGCCAATCAGATATGGTTATGATACTTCATTAGTCACTAAGCATTCTATTTATCTTGATAAGGATCTATCACTTGAAGAACCTTCTTCATATGAAGAAGCAAGTACCAAAGCAGAATAGAAGAGGCTATGGATGAAGAAATAGAAGCACTCCATGAGAATGACACTTGGGAGCTAGTACCCAAGAAGGCATCAATGAAGGTAATTGGTTCTAAATGGATTTACAAAATCAAAAGGAACTCAGATGGATCCATAAAGAGGTACGAAGTATTTCGATGCTGATGCACCACAGTGCGCTCTCCTTCTCGAGAGCTCCACAATGATATGCTCAGAGTAGAAAATCGAGCTCTTGAGGCCGCACACAGTACTTTGCATAGATGCTACAGAATACACAGAAAACACAGTACACAGAGGAGCACGAAGACAAACTTCTTAGGTCTTACAAATGCAGTCAAACTTACAGCCTGTGATTGACCAGGCCACTAGCAAGTGTCTGATGGCCATTTGGCCTTTCACATGGACACTAACGATAAAAATCTCCCACTAAAGGCCAACATGGACAAAGCAACTATGGGAGAAAAATAAAGAATGAGAAAGAATACCTGAGTGTAAGTATACAAACTATACCTCCCACCTGATGGGCATGTTACATAGTATACAAGTGACTGTGTAAGATCAAGAATCAAGTAACCCCCATCAAGTGACAGCAGTGTCAAAAACTATCCTATGGTAGAGCTTTAGTCAAAGCATCTGCAGCATTATCTCGAGTGTGAACCTTCTCAAGAATAATGCACTCGATGGCTAAGAAATCTCTAATGAAGTGATACCTCATCTCAATGTGCTTAATCTTTGCATGATAGATCGGATTCTTAGCCAAAGCAATGGCACTCTGACTATCACTGAGCAAGCGAGGTACATGCTGAGGTAAACCCATATCACAAGCAAGACGAGAAAGCCACAATGCTTCCTTACATGCCTCACTTGCTGCAGCATACTCTGCTTCTGTGGTGGAAGCAGTTGTACATTCTTGAAGATGAGATCTCCAAGAGATAGCACCTCTAGCAAAATGAAAAATGTACCCTGATGTAGACTTATGATTGTCTACACAACCAACATAATCAAAATGTGTGCAACCGATAATGGATGCTTTCCCTCTACCTAAGCATATACACTTGTCCTTAGTGCCACTCAAATATCTCAAAATCATCTTCACTGCTTCCCAATGTTTCTTGCCAAGATTAGACATATATCTTCTCACAACTCCCACTACAAATGCAATGTCTGGCCTCATAGCTACCATAGCATACATGAGACTACCAACAGACTGATAGGGAATTTTGTTCATAAATTCCTTTTCCTCATCTGATTTGGGGCAACCATCCTTGCTCAATTTCACATATGTGGGTAAAGGTGTACTTAATGCCTTTCCACCCTGCATATTGAACCGGTGAAGTACTTTGGATATGTACTCACTTTGAGACAAGTATATGCATCTTTTACTCCTATCACGAGTAATGCACATGCCAAGAATATGTTTGGCATCCCCCAAATCCTTCATGTCAAATGTCTGACTCAATTTCTTTTTTAGAATTGACAAATCATAAGAGGACTTCCCAGCAATCAACATATCATCGACATAAAGTATCAAGCATATCAGGCTGCCATCTGAGCATCTCTTTGTGTAGAGACAATGATCCTCATTGCTTCAAGAATATAGCCTTGAGATTTCATAAAAGAATCAAACTTTTGATACCATTTTCTAGGGGGCTGTTTAAGTCCATACAAGCTCTTCTTAAGCTTACAAACTAGACTTTCCTTGCCACAAACTACATAATCCTCTCGTTCCATATAGATCTCATCTGTAAGATCTCCACGAAAGAAAGCAATTTTCACATCCATTTGGACTAGCTCTAAGTCCTACATTGCAGCAAATCCAAGCAACATGCGCTGGAGAGAAGATTTCCTCAAAATCAACACCATGTTGTTGCTTAAAACCCTTTGCAACAAGTCATGCCTTATACTTTGGAGAAGCACTATCTGATGTGAATTAGAGCGTATATACCCATTTACATGGTAAATCTTTCCTGCCCTTTGGCAAAGTTACTAAATCCCAAGTACCAAAGAAGGGTCATCGACATATGTTAGCATAACAAAATCTAAACCTAGAACATATCTATCAGATGGATATGAGACATGTGTAGAACATCTCAATGTTTGCTGAACAGGAACATGTGCAGACTGATCTGAATGGACATTCTCTTGAACATCCCTATGTGCAACATTTTTTATGCATGCTAACCAGAGGACTAGTATCCTCAAACACCACTCTTCTAACTTCAACCTCCTTAATGGGTTGTTTATGCATCTTAGACTCATTGAAAATGGCATCACTACTTTTGATCACTGTCCGTGTTTCATGATCCCATAAGCGATATCCAAATTGTCCTTCTCGACCATATCCAAGGAAAATGCATTTCTTTGACTTATGATCCAAATTTTGTCTAAGATTCTTGGGTATATGAACATATGCTTCACACCCAAAAACTTGAAGATGATCATAATATGGTGGCTTCCCTGTCCACAACTCTTGTGCCACTTTCAGACCTTTGGCAGTACTAGGTGAAAGGTTAATCACATGAACTGCAGTCAATACTGCTTCTGCCCAAAAGCCTTGTGAGAGGTTTGCATGATGCAAAATAGACACTACTCTATCTTGAATAGTTCTATTCATCCTCTCAACTACACCATTCTGTAGTGGGGTATAAAGAGCTATAAACTCTCTACGAATCCCTCTAGACTGACAGAAAAGGCTGAATTCATGTGAAGTATACTCACCCCCGTTATCTAAACGTAAAGCCTTAAGCTTAGTTCCTTTTTCGGTCTCAATTGAAGCAAGCCATTTCCTAAAAGTGAGTAATACCTCATACTTCGATTTGATAGGATATACCCAACCTTTTCTAGTAGCATCATCTATGAAAGTGACAAAGTAGAGAGAACCACCTAAGGACCTAGTGGGCATAGGACCACACACATTTGTATGAATGAGATCTGAAGGCTGAATTGAAGAGTCAATGTGCGTTCTATGCACATTTCTAGTTTGATTTCCATATTGACAATGCTCAGAAAATGAAAGATCGGAGAAAGATAACAGAGGTAAGTAGCCAGAGATATATGGCCCAAAGGACCATGCCAAATACAAGCCATAGGTTGTTCGGTAATAGCTAACAAGTGTTCTTTCTGTGATACAAATAAAGGATAAAGTGAGCCAACTTTGCTTCCTTTTGCAATAACCATATTGCCCTTTGATATGCAAAAGGATTGAGCATAGAAGACCACCTTGTAGCCAAGGTCATCAAGTTGACCAACTGACATCAAATTGTGTGATAACTGAGGTACATGGTGTACATTATGCATAGTAAATTTTGAACCATAAATGAACTGCACAACCACATCTCCGATCCCCACAACATCACACTCGTAAGAGTCACCAAGTCTCACGGTACCAAGAGACTTCGCTACATAATTAGAGAACCATTCTCTATGTGGTGTCACATGGAAAGAAGCACCAGAATCTAGTAGCCAGGTGTGGGAAAGAGAATCAGCCATAAGCGCCTCAGATGGCACAGTACTATCAAGTGTCAACATGTCAGCATCATTAGAAGTAGCATTAATTTCTTCAATCTTCACAATCGAAGTAGATGGTGCAGGTAACTATTTAACATGCCCATCAACATTTTGTCCTTTACCTTTAGCATTCTTTAATGCATAATAGTCTTTCTTCATTTGTCCTTTCTTATGACAATAATGACATTCGATATCCCTCTTCCTTGATTTACTTCTACTCTTATTCCGTTGACCATTCTTTTCCTTGTTCTTTCTCCTACCACATTGCTGATTCTTTCCTTAATAAGAATCATGAACATTATATGCATCTCCACTCTGAGTGTCAACCATAGATTTTCTACGAATCTCCTCACTTAAGAGTGCTCCACATATATCATCATAGACAAGTTTACCACCAGGTGCACTATTGCTAATAGTTGTGCAAAATGTATCGCATGATGATGGCAGGGTGCATAACAATAATAATACTTTCATTTCGTTATCCATATCCATTTTTTGAGCTTGTAACTGGGAGAATATAGCATCAAACTCATTTAGATGAGCAGCAACACTATCTGTGTCCTTCATGCGAAGGTCATATAATTTTCTCATCGGATACACTTTATTTGATGCCGCCTCTTTTTCATATGTATTGCATAACTTCTTCCAAAGCTCCTCTGCACTTTCACAGTCTAATACTATAACGTAAACATTATCTGCCAGGTGCAAGTGAATGGTAGACCTGGCCATTTCATCTAACTCATCCCAATCATCTTCATCCATGTCAGCAGGCTTCTTTGAAATCCCATTTAGTGGCTTCCATTGCCTCCTTTGAATCAGCACATCTTTAATCTAATTGTTCCATAGAGCAAAATTTGTTCCATCAAATTTTTGGATCTCAAAATGATATTTGCCCTGCAAGTTATAGCTCCTCCTCGGAACACTAGCACTAGATCCTGATCCACCGGATATGCCTGAGACCTCTGATGGCATGTGTAGAGAAATAAATAGAATGATAATGGAGCTAGAAGACTCTGAACACCAACGAATAAGTGTATAAAGGAGTAAATTGACCATTGTATAGTTGACAAAATGAGAAATCTGGAAAAAATTTTGCTAGAGTATCCTTTGTAAAATGAGCATATGACCAATGTCAAAATATCATAAAACTACAAGTACTGACATGTTTTCCTGCATAGTGAACCACTCACTCCACTGCATATAATCACTTACCCAATAGAAGCCAACTAGGTTTATCGAGCACCAATGAACAACTATCATACATCTCTTATGGCGAGACTGAGTAAGTCTTCCACCTGCATCACCAAAGAGACCCCGACATCTGGGTGTCTCCCAGTTAAGAAAACCTCACCACAACCCTCTTTATCAAATGTAAAAGGCTTTATGCAAAGAACTTAACCGCTATATCAATAACCACATGGAGGTACATAAGCGGTATCCACAGAAGCATACATGGTGCATATGTACTCAATATATGGAGTAAAATGACACTAAGGCTGAATACATAGCCCAAAAACTAGCCAATAACACCTGCAAGTATCTATCAACTCTGATGTTTTAGGCTAAAAAAACCTACATAAATTTGCAACAGCTGCTCCCACCAAAACTCAAACCTTTCAAGAAACCGGTAGTTTTACAAGTGTGGATGAAAAACTAGTCGTGAAGGTTGATATTTATGGTCGGAGAAGTACAAAGAACACTTTTCTTGATGTTCTTGGACCTTTGTGAAGAGAACTATGTGTGGGAGTACTCCAAAATGGCTCCAAAAGACACCCAAAAATGCTTCAAAAATAGGCTTTGAAAGCAAAGAATGAAGCTTTGAGGGACCAAAACATGTTCAAGGTAATGTCAACCTTAGTCTTTCCCCTTCTTCAGACACCACAAGAGTGTAGCTGTAGCTTAGTGGCAAGAGATTGCCATGGTTAAGCGAGCTCTGAGGGGAATAGTACTGGGATGGGTGACCTCGCGGGAAGTATCGGGAACCTCTATCTTCCTTGATCGTTGAGGTCCTCCCTCGCACGGAGCCAACAACACCAATAGTGACTTCGGTGACTTGGATGACAAGGTATGCCAAGGTCTATGCCTTGGTCACCATCTTAGTCATAAGCCTTGGAGAAAGCCTTGGGCGGGGAGCTCCACAACGATATGCTCGGAGTAGAAAACCAAGCTCCACAGTGCACTCTCCTTCTCGAGAGCTCCACAATGATATGCTCGGAGTAGAAAATCGAGCTCCTAAGGCCGCACACAGTACTTTGCACAGATGATGTAGAATACACAGAAAACAGAGTACACAGAGGAGCAGGAAGACAGACTTCTTAGGTCTCACAAATGCGGTCAAACTTACAGTCTGTGACTGACTAGGCCACTATATGTTTTATTAAAGAACATATACAAGGAATTTGGCCATTTGTCCTTTCACATGGACACTAACGGTAACAAGGTATAAAGCTAGACTTGTGGCTAAGGGTTTTGCACAAACCCAAGGAGTAGATTATGAAGAAACTTTTTCACCTCTTGCTAAGATGCCAACCATCAAAGTATTGGTAAGTGTAGCTGCATCTAGAAATTGGAATATGTATCAACTAGATGTAAAATAACTTTTTCTCAATGGATGGATTTTAGAGGAGGTTTACATGGCACAACCTTTTGGTAATGAAGATCCCAACAAGGGAAATCATGTATGCAAATTGAACAAAGCCCTTTATGGTTTGAAGCAGGAACCTAGGGCATGGATCCATAGCTTAACAGATTCATGATGAGCAAGGCTGATTCTTCTGTGTTTGTCAAGAGGATTAATTCAAAAATGATATATTTATGTATATATGTTGATGACATCATTCTTACAGGTAGTGATGCCAATGGCATCAAACAAATCAAAAACCAGATGATGCAAGAGTTTAAGATCAGTGACCTAGAGGGTTACTGAAATATTTTCTTGGACTTGAGTTAGTATACAATAACTCTGGAATCTACATTACTCAAAGGAAATATGTGTAGGACATGTTGAAGAAGTTCCACTAGGAGAATGCAAAAGTAGCTAGCACCCCTATGGAGGTAAATCATAAATTGAGTGCTCATGAAGGTGATTTTCTTGCAGATATGACTTGTTATAAAAGCATAGTTGGAAGTCTAAACTATGCAACATTAACAAGGATTGACATATGTTATGGAGTAAGTGTTCTGAGTCAATTCATGCATAAACCTAGAGCACCTCACTTGGAAGTTGCTAAAAGAATCTTGAAGTATCTCAAAGGTACTCAAAACCAAGGTCTTTACTTCCCATACACATCAGATTTGGATATAACGTTGTACTCAAATGCAAATTGGGCAGGTTGTCAGGATTACAGAAGTACTTTTGGATATTTATCCTATGTATGTGATAAGCCCACCTCATGGTCTTCAAAGAAGCAACCAACAGTTGCTCTATCTTCAATAGAGGCTGAATACATGGGATTAGAAAATGCTACACAAGAAGCTATTTGGATTAGATTGCTCTACACAGATTTGGGACTTCATTCTCATTCACCTATGATCTTTGGTGATAACACTAGTTCTTTGTATCTTGCAGCCAATCCCATTTATCATGCAAGAACAAAGCATATAGAAGTGCACTATCACTATGTTAGAGAGAAACTCTTGAGCAAAGAGACTCAACTAGCATATGTATCTACAAATATGCAGTGTCCTGATTTGTTAACCAAAGCACTTGATGGTATTAAGCTTTGCAGGTTTGAAACCATGATTGGATTGTAGGATATTCATGAAGACTGATGATGCAATGCAAGCCAAGATGTTTGGCTTGAGGGGGAGTTGTTGGTGCAAGTATACAAGCCTTCACATTTTTCTTATCATGGAAGACTATAAGTGGAAGTATTTGATGATTCATATGAACCATAGCATGTAATTGTTTGATCATTTACCATTGTAAAAGGTTTCTACCTTGAGAGAATCTTGTAAAACCATATAACTCGTGGGCTTAGGAAGAAAATTAGTTACAAATAAAATGAGAGAATAACTCCTAGATCAATGGAGTAACCTTTTTAGTTGGAGCTAAGTTTGAATTTCAAATTCAAACTTAGAAGCAAACTCTTATATAAGGACCTTGTAAAATCTTGTGAGAATGACTCCTTTTGAGCTTAACCCTTGATCATTTGTAGAAGCTGAATTACATCATAGTTCACTTAGATCTCCATCATAGAGCATCATTACAATGCCAATGATCTTGTATAATCATGTGTTATGATAATATACTTCATTGAACATCTCTATCTACTTCTCTAATATGATTACTTAGAACAGTGAACTTTCTCTGGTCATATCTTAGTGATTTCTCAATCACTTTGCACAATCTATAGCTTATTGGAACCAACTTGAAGTCTACTTTATGCTATCAAAGTTTCAAAGTATTTGGCTCAGCCATCAGGGAGAAATCGTTGTTGAAGTGCTCACTAGTCATCTACTGTTCAGCCCCTAAAAAGTCAGGGGTAAGCTTTGGATTGCTAAACTTCTTTCTCAGTGCATAGTTCACCATTTTAGATGATTCTACTTGCAATAATTAGCTATCTAAGCTAATTAAATTGCTACAAAAGGAATTTCATCAATTGTTACTATACTATAAGCACTGAGCAAAAGAACCAGTAGGTGTGTGGACTAAAATAGTAAGTTTTGTGACACTAGCTATTCATGAAGTCTGTTTTGATTCAATTGTTTCAAGCATCAACTCCAAAGTACATAGGTGCTTTCTTGGTGTCATTTGCAATCTAAAAGGGCCTACTATCAAACTTTGAAGTGATTTAGGGCAGGTACAAAGTAGGTTTTAGCAGTACCACCTCACTTCCTTGAGGTATCCATCCATCTCTCCCAACAACACCCCCCAATCCCAAATCATTACCACCCTCTTCTCCTCTACATCAATCACTCTTTGAACCTCACCATGTAACATATTTTTCTACATTCAAAAACCCTATGTTTACATCTACAATCCCACCCACTGTCACTCTACTCTTCACCACTAGTTAAATCAATCACACATAGAGCGATATGGACATCTCACCATCCACTAAACTAACACTCACATCTACCACTACTTCACACACTCTCACATCCACACACTTTTCCATGATCACCATGGCATCCACAATCTTGCACCCAGTTCCCTTCCTCACTACATTAACCACTACACAACAACCATTTTCGAGCACACCATCACTATTTGCATCATCCATTGTAGATAACACATAACAATTGAGAATGCTTCTCTAAATGCATCACATTAGGAGCTCTGCAATGCATATCACTCCATGGAGTTGGATTTCAAGAAGAAAACAAAAGAAGCTATAACTGATGCAAAAGAACATTTATGAGTCTAGATTGTCAAAAATGCCACGCTAACACATAATATTGGACTCTTGAGACATCATCTCACAGTGGCTAAAGAGGAAAATCAATACCTTCAAGAACAAAATCAAGAAAATCTAGAAGCTGCCCTAGACAAACTTGATGAACCCTTAAGTCCAAATGGATTCAAGGCTGTCTCATTAGAAACTATGAAGTTGTTGTTAGAAGACCATGCACACTTACTATAAGATTATGATAAACTAACAAGGAATATCATATGCCTAAAAGTGATAATGTAACTCTTCAACTCTAGGCACCTATTCAACCACCCACAATTCAAGAAGTTATGGTTCCAGATATATTGGAGGAATTGACTACATTACGAGCGTGAGTGCTAGAGCTCCAAGCTCAAATACCAGATGCATCAGAGATACCTAGACTAGATTCACCACCAGAGAGACTAGCCACCGAAGAAACAATCACCATTCTGGTGGAAGCTACTTTTGAAGAAGAATATGAACCCTAGCCTATCCGTAGTGGACGTGTGACCAAGGAAGGTCAAGAAAAATTTGAACTCCCCACACTGATGCGGATGAAACTTGTAGAGGAGCTGGATAAAACTCATTCAATGAGGGTCGAAGCTCAATTACATGCTATGGTAGTGATCCAGGAATAGATACTTCGGTCTCCATATTTTGCTCAATTAGCACCACAAAGGTACATCTCTATCAATGAACTTCAATACAAGCCATACTTCAT
Source organism: Ceratopteris richardii (assembly GCA_020310875.1). Taxonomy (NCBI): domain Eukaryota; kingdom Viridiplantae; phylum Streptophyta; class Polypodiopsida; order Polypodiales; family Pteridaceae; genus Ceratopteris; species Ceratopteris richardii. The sequence goes on along the minus strand of CM035439.1, from coordinate 127,241,645 downwards.
ATATATGGTTGAGTATAATTTGGTGATCGAGAAGGCCACGGGAAAGAAACCTACACATGCCACACAGTTCGAACCTACTGATTTACCTCTTGAAACACCCAACTAGTCAAGGAATTACTACATGAGCATCTTGAAATGATGTATACATGGACAAAGGCCCCATTACATCTTAAGTACAACCCATGTTATGGACCTATTCCCTGGCGTCACTCCTGGACTATGCTTTCCATCAAAGTACAAAACAATAAGCAGTGCCAAGACTAGCTAAACTATCCATATTTCAGACCACCATGTGGCCCACCCTTAGTTGGATACATGATGGTGAAAATATGGCACTCGCTCCCTCGACTTCACCGCATGACCGATGTTGTTGTGCAAATGACCATAAAGATTTTCTGATATGATGCAGACTACATTCAAAATCTTTAGACTCATGAAACCTCCACATGTCTCCACCCCAAGATTTAAGCATGGTAATGGTGATCTCGTCTATGATATGAGTACAACACCATCACTAAGGCTGTGCTATATGTGGCACTATATAGGATTAAATACTTACCTGCATGTTATAAATTGACCTTTGGAGAGATGTTTACTACAGGTTTTTGGGATTACCACTCCTAGGTGTTCACCAGCAGAACGACCCACTTATTACAAATCTTTGCTTGCGAACAGCTAATGTATTCCACACGTTATTGATTCCCACCACATGATGAACTCACACTATAGATTGGGAAAAACTCAAAGCTAATTTAGCAAGAGTTCTACACATCACTTAATGAAGTAGAATGTCAGTTTAACAATGTATCAGGGAAGTGTCATTTCTTTACATGAGAATTCAAGAGGTTCCAGAATGCAGAGGAACTTCAACCTATTTGGCACAAGACAGGCTTAGCTGAGTTTTCATGCTCCATTTCTTATTGAAGGGTTTGATGTCTGTGTTCCACTTATTTCAATGCTTTCTTGTACCCTTTCTTCATATCTTTTTTTGGCCTCTTGTTCATAATTTCCACTTGATCACAAAGCTTGCTTGAAGCCATACATATAACTTTGTGGTATCTATTAGAGGAAATGGTTGGAGCACATACTTAGGATCACATGATGGCTAGCCAAATTATGAGTTCATGATGTCCAATAGAGGAAATTATGATGCATAAATGTTTTCGTTCCAAGGTTTCAATCTTGTCATTTCTTCCACAGTTCCCTCTCTAGCCTTTCCCTATTCCTCCTACCTTTCCTTTTTGTCTTCCTCTTTGTGCCGCTTCTATTCTTCATCAAAATTCATGTTCCTTTCTTTCTCCTTTTTCCTTTGCTCTTCTTCATCTTTCTTTAGTTACTTTTGTTTGAGGAACTTGCTAAATTCTAGCTTCGTTATTTTCTGGTTGTTTCCTCTAATCACCCTCCTTGCAAAATTTGTTTGAATGATATACATATACATCTACTTTGATATACTCATGGAATCATCTTTAACAAATAGAAACATTAACAAGGGTCCAATGTTGATTGCTACCTTTGTTTGGATCAATTTTCAAGTGCTTGTGCAATCTACTCAAACTTCTTCCAGAGTTCACTTCAACCCAATTTAATGGGGTGGTAAGGGATTCTACCCAAAAAAAGAATACAATGATACATGGATTCCAAAAATCTCCATTTCTAAATTCAAGTTCTCAAAAGGATTTGAAGGGTGTTTAATAATATGAAAGCCCACTCTAGGTTTTCTATTTTATGTTCATTCAATACACGCATACTAAAGATCATGTTCATGATTGGTGAATCTATTTTATTGGGCTAATGCATCAATGCCATCACTAGAAACATTCAAGCAATATCCTATGCTAATGGCTCATAGCCTACTAATTTAAGTGTTTGAGAATCGTATCAGGTAGGATTATATATTTTGTGTTACTTTGGATATCTACATCAAAGTTTCCATTATGTGGTGTAGTGTTTGTGCATACGCTTAGCTATGCAACGCAAATTGTAATAACCATCATGTTTCAAGCCATTATATGGATGATCATGGCATCTCTATGAAGACAACACACTACACTACAAGTAGCCAAATTGGGGACATTTATGTACTTTACCATATTTTTTTAATCTAATTGATGAATTTTTCTTACTTTAGAGAGAAAAATTCCAAAGTGGTAACTCTTTGTTCAAGGCAGAGGTTCGAGTACTAGTTCTCATCATAGAAGAAGAGGAAGCACTTAAAACTACTCAGAAGATTTCATCATGACAATAGTGATTTTTATCACTAAACCAATGTATTATATGTATATACATCCAATTATCGTAGATGCGACTCCATTTTGTGCAAGTTGAGGAGTCCTCGAGCTTGAGGAGTCTAGGTAGAAAGCTCACACCATTTTTTATAATTTTTGGAAGTCGCTAGATAGTTCAAATTAGAGGTAGAACCTATTTTTTAACTATGCCGGTCACTAGACGTGAAACCGGTCAAAACTAGGCAAAACTATAAATAGAGGTAGAGAGCTCATTTTGAGGTTGTTATTAGTTTATGAATGAACCTATGAGTTAGAGCTAGAAGAGCTATTGTAAGTAGATGATGATGAATATGATTATGAGTACTTTTCTTGCCTATCATTGATCTCCATCCCGACTTTCCTAGTGTGTGTGTGTGTGTATGCATGTGTGTGCATGCTCTTGCATTTCTCACCATCATCTTCATACACATCATTCACTCTTGATCTTCATATCGGCCTAACCTCTTTGTGGATTGACAATTACGAGGTGAAGCTCCTCGCGTTGGTACTTTCCATTGTGCTAGAGTGACACTCTTGTCTTAAAATCGTTAAGTGTGATCAATCATCTAAATCTAGTATCATTAGAGTTTTCCCACCATAGATTTTTATATAGGCAAGCACTGACAAATATGGGGAATCCTTCTCATTATGTATGATTTGCTTAAAAATGATGCAGACAATAAGTGGAATTCCCATGTGACATGTTCTCTCAATCTTTGAGGTAGATTCTTATGCATAACTATTTATATATTATGATATTGATGTTTTTGAACACAATTAAGACCATAGGGGCACCTTTTCCCCACTCTATGAGGTGTTTTCCCCTCAGCTTCTATATACACCTATAACTCAAATGATTCACTTAACTTTTGCACATTCACTTCGTAATACATTTGTATTATGTTGTGCTCCATTCTTCTTCTTCTCCCTTGTGTTGTTTGTGTGCTTGTCTAGACCTTGAACTCCAACGACTGGTATTATAGTAGGTCAACACTTCATCTAGGGCAACCATGAGACCTCTTTCTTCATAGCCTCAGAATCACATAAAAAATGGTGAGCATACTTGGGGTAATTAGAAGTTCAAAATAGCTTTGCTTTGTGGCATCAAAATTTTGATTTGCGCCTATTTTAGCCTCTGAACATACTATCGTAGCAATTATGCATGCACTTTTGTCCTTTTGTGACATATATATATACAAGTTTTGGTTCCCAAGTACAACCGCCTAAAGTTTGCTACAAGTTTAGCATAACTTGACAAGGTGTTTATGTTCAACTTTTTAAGACACATACAAATTTCTTGCATCAAGGTATTTATTCATTGGCCATGGGTAAAAGTATTGATGTATTCTACATGTTGTTTGTTGAGGATAAGTTAGATGGTACTAATTACCCATTGTGGACATACATGATGCTTCATGTATTAGTAGCAAAAGGGTTGTGAAATATTGTGCAAGTTGTTGAAAAATGGCCTACTAAGCCATCAAATATAGTGCTTGAAGGTGACATTGATGGAGTTGAAGATGATGATCTCCATTTTCCTAGTCGTCTTGTGGTTCTTGTTGCACCTATTGTAGAGAAGCTTTGAAAATATCATTATTCCTCATATTTGATCATGCCAAAAAACAAAAGATGTTTGTGATTCTCTTACAACATTATACGACACAAGAAATGAGGTTCATGTTTCTTACCTCCAAAAACAATTGTTAGTCGGCCGCCGGATTGGGACAGGTATAACAAAAATCTTTGGAAAACACGCGCGAAAGGCTGTTACGCGCATATTTGTAATTTCTATATAAAGCAATGAAAAGGAATGCGCAAGGGGGCGTTTTAAGCCATTTCTGGGTAGCACCAGATTGTTCGTCTGGGTGAATGTCTGAGTGTTGCTGTAGTGTGTCTTGTTTAAGCTCTGTGTACGCTGGTGTACTGTGTATCGGTGCTGTTCTCTATTGATCTCGATTGCGTTGTGAGTTTAATTCCATTCAGTAAGTCGTTAGATCGTTGTCTGAAAGAGGTCGCTGTGGATCTTTGTGACGATTTATTCTGGTAAGACGTACGACGTGGCGCTCCTCTTCTTGTTTGAACTGCTAAGTATTGATGAGTCTGTGTGACTGTGGTAATCTTTCCCTAAGAACGTTGTGCAGAAGTCGTGTTGTTATCGACCTGTAATTGTACGGTGAGAATTACCTATAGTTAAGGATAATTCGAGTGTGTGTTAGTTGTCAGTACTGTAGGTTTGGAACTGTAGGAACCTTCTATGATCCGATCTGCCTGATTGTGAGCACTGTTTGGTGAAGGTTGGACTACTGCTAAACGGTACAATAGCGTGTTATTCTGAATTAACTCGGTACCAAGATACTGACAAGTCTGGTACAGTGTAGTCGGTACATGTGGTTGAGCTAAGACTGTGATGGCATTACCTAAGGACAGTATATTCCGATAGAGCTCTTAGTATCTGTACCTGAAGTAGTTATTTTGGGAAGTAAGTACAGGGCCTCTGTCTAACAGACCCCTACCATTCCCAAGAACCCACTTAGGTGCTTAAATGCGTTTCTGACAGTTAGAAGAAACTAACAGCATTTAACACTGGCGCCGTCAGTGGGAAGGTGGCATCAAGATTGTCGTTTATCTGTCGAAAGTGTTATCAAGATTGCCATTTAACTGCGGGAAGGTGGCAACAGATCAGATTGTTGCAAACCTATTGTGGAAACGTGACTAAAATTTTTTTCGACAGTAATAGTACACGATTAGTACAAAGGATGATACATGCCGGTTACTCAATCCGGTGAAACGTATCCAAAGAACAGCCTGCCCGGGGTACTTAATTTGTTAAAAACGACTATAGGAGGTAGAAGTACAACTAGGTCTAACATAGTTGTCAAGAAAATCAAGAATGTTAGTAATGATTCCGGTCATATTCCGGTGGAACGTGTTATGCCTCTAGTAAATTCCGGTACTATTTCGGCATAGTCTTTCGAAGATATAGTAACTCCAGAATCTACCAGGACGCAGTCTAAAGTTAGTTTAACAATCTTGGGTAAAGATTCAAATTTGTTTACGACTAGAAACACTTTAGCAAAAGAAATCAGCGAAGGCGAAAAAACACCTTGTTTTGACGAAATCTCGACACATTCCGGTGATATTTCGGTAACAAAATCGCAGTTTTCCTATGACGGTTTACCATTTCTTGGTGAATCTTCAGCCCAGTCACCGCTATTGGGAGTAAGCTTTCCTACATTTGACATCAGAAAGGAAGGTAGCCTATTCGAAACCGAGATTCGAAGCATACTGAACAAGATTATCGAACCGAAAAGTGCACAGTCCGACGATACAGATTCCGATAGTTCAGATATTCAGCCCGGAGATACAGAGGATAGTCACAATACACTCGCCATGAACAGGCAACAACAACAACATCAGCAGCAACAACAAGTATGCCCACCAAGGCCGACTCTGACAGGAGTAACGTACACCAAATTTAGTGGATTCCCAGGAGATGACCCAGATGCTCATGTATGCACATTCGAGATAAGCTACGCAGTTCTCAACCATCCACCTGATCAGGCATATAAGGCTATTGTTTTCCAATCGACATTGGTCAACGAAGCAGCTAGATGGCTTACAGAATATGATATTAACCATTTCGGCACCTATGAAGCAGTGAGGAATGCATTTCTGCAAAGATTCAAACTAAAGAAGAATCCAGCCGAAATTTTTGACTACTTGCAAAACAATAGACAGAAGATAAATCAAATTGTATAGGAGTACGCCACTCTATTCAGAACTCATTTGAGGCAGTTACCACCAGCACATGCCAACCTACCGGATGACGTTATTACTCAGTGGTTTATCAATGGATTGACCCCACAACTTAAGCAGATTATGATCATACGCTCTGTAGGAGCTATGATGCTAGATGCAGTGATTGCAATGGCTCTGCAGCTAGAAAACAAGGTTGGAGGATTTACAGAAGATCTGGAGTGGCTAAAAGCAAATAGAAATACCACCGAAGATCTGACCAGACAGATGTACTGCACTACATGCAAGAATTCAGGCCATACTAGTGTCACTTGTGCACTTAATCAGTTGTTTTGTGCTATCTGCAACACTACCGGACACACCACCGAAAACTGTGCATATAACGCCAAAGTGCAGGGAGCAGCGACTGTCAATGCAATTATACAGGAACCAGGGAAGCCTGCCAATCACTATGTTCCTCCGCAAATGAGAAACAACCAGCAACAAGGATATCGAAATTACAGAGGACAGAGAAATAACAACTATAATGCAAACCGCTGGCAGACCGGACCGCCACTGGAAAATCCCAATTTACCACCACCGCCCTGTCATTTCTGTGGTGAATTTGGTCACATTAGAAGATTTTGTAAAGATGCAGCTGAGTATGATCAGAGGAAGAAAGAATGACAAAACCCAATGGCTAATATGGTACAAATCACACCAGTAGAAACACACACTGCAGTAATTTAGACCCGCTCCGATAAACAACTGCAACCAGCAGCAGAAATGTTTGAACCAGGCATATGAGAACAACAAAGGATGTATGATAAAGCTAGTCAATGGACCACCGCAGAACCTCCAGTCTTCCCAGATCCTATTCCGATAACCCAGACTCTGTTAACCGAAGAAGGAACACAACAACAAGATTCCAATTCAGCAGTAGGCACATCATCAGCAGCAGGCACATCATCTTCAGCAGGCGCATCATCTTCAGAATCTGTGGAAACAATCCAATCACAAAAGGCCTGGGAAATTTTATCTAAAGCATCCATCACTCTTCCTTTGGGCCAATTACTTGCACTAGTACCAGGAGTTCGACAGCAATTTCAACAACAGTTCAGTCTTGTGCCTCCTTGCATTCCTACAATAGCAACCGTGCAACCGGAACCTCATTCTACGGTCGATCATTCAGTTCCTTTGATAACGGTATGGTATAAGAATCATAAAATCACACAGGTACTAATTGATGGAGGATCTGGAGTCAACATTGCTACTGCTACACTATGTAAAAAGTTAGGGTGGACCGACATCGAACCAGTTCAGTTTTTTGTCAGAATGGCCGACCAATCAAGAGTCCATCCCATAGGACTTGTACGAAATGTACCAATCACTTTAAAAGGTACAACATTTAAAATGACCTTTGTCATACTAGATTTACCGGAATCCACTCTTGATTACAACCTCCTTTTCGGTCGACCTTGGCTGAAGCATGCTAAGGTGATACAGGATTGGTCTGCACAAGAGCTCACTTTCAAGGATAAAAATCGTAAATACGTTGTAAAATTAGATGCTATACAACCTTGCGAGTTGCATGCTAGACCATACTTTGCGGAACCAGTTCATATGCTCGATGGATTGTTAGATGATGAAGAAGAAGAGTTTCTGAAAAATAACATTGACTTGATTTCCCTAGGAATTGTTGATCTACAATATGTTGTAGATAACTGGAATCCTACAGTTTGTACGGTGGTGACTGTAACAGAAATAGATATGAAAGAAGATAGGGTTACCATAGATGCCGCTGATCTACAACAACTTTTTAAGCCATCAGAGAATACAGAGAAGCCTCGACAATTCTATTCCAGAAGATCAACTGACCACTTACAATTTAGGTGATGAAGAAAATCCACGACCTGTTAGGATAAAACAGAACTTACCGGAATTATTTCGAGCAGATCTAATTCAACTACTCCGCGAATATTCTGATGTATTTGCATGGGATTACAAAGATATGAAGGGTTTGGACCCGCGCATCTATCAACACAGGGTCATGCTAAAGCCGGAAGTAAAACCACTTAAGCAACCCAGTTACCGGATGAACCCAAACTATGCATCACAAGTAAAGGCAGAACTTGATAGGCTACTCAAAGTCGGATTTATTGTACCAGTAGAGCATGCTGAATGGATCTCTCCAATTGTTATTGTCCCTAAAAAGAATAAGCAGTTACGAATATGTGTAGATTACCGGAAACTGAACGCAGCAACAGTGCCTGATCCATTTCCGCTCCCTTTTCTTGACACAATGCTTGATAGAGTAGCAGGACATGAAATGTATTCATTTTTAGATGGGTACAGTGGATATAATCAAGTTAGAATGGCTGAACAGGATATACCGAAGACAGCCTTCATTACCAACTGGGGTGTTTTCGCCTGTACTGTTATGTGGTTTGGATTAAGAAATGCCCCAAGTACATTCCAAAGGTGCATGCAGGAAATATTTTCCCCTTACCTTACTTCTTTTATGCAAGTATATCTTGATGATTTTTCAATTTTCGGAAAGATGATAGCACACCTGTTCCATTTACGGTGCTGCTTTGAAAAATGCAGAGAATACAGACTCTGTTTGAACCCAAACAAATCTGTGTTTGTGGTTTCATGTGGCAAGTTACTCGGTCATATTGTATCTGCACAGGGCATACAGGTGGATCCAGATAAAATTTCAGCTGTGTTAGAAGCTCCAGTGCCCACTACACCGAAGGAAGTAATGCGCTTCATGGGCCAAGTAAGATGGCATGGACGACACCTACGATGGCTTGCTCACTTGGAAATACCTCTGAACAGATTAATCACCAAGACTCCTCGATAGTTTGAGTGGACTCAGGAATGTCAGATAGCATTTGATTGCTTAAAGTGTTTATTAACACAAGTTCCCATCTTACAGCCTCCTGACTGGGATCGCCCATTTCATGTATTTGTTGATGCTTCAGATATAGTAATAGGGAGCGTTTTAATGCAACAAACTAATAAGTGGTTCAGACCAGTGTACTATGCAAGTCGTAGATTAGCCCCTGCTGAAAAGAATTACTCTATAACAGAAAGAGAATGTCTAGGTCTAGTATATTCTGTCAAAAAATTTAGACATTATTTGCTGGGCCGTAAATTTACTTTTCATGTAGATCATGCTGCACTTGTCTATCTAGTTCGGCAACAATATCTAGGTGGTCGGTTAGCACGATGGGTTCTGCTTTTACACGAGTTTGACTACGAGTCATTCATCGGCTAGGCATTTCACATGCCTTAGCAGATTTCCTCTCCCGCTTAGATTCCGGTGAAGCTCCGGTAGACATAGATGACACAACTCCAGTGATTTATGTCTCTGAACTAATGAATGATGAAATTACAGACCCACCTATGCCATCTACATATTATGATCAGATCCTGACCTTTCTCACTGATGGATGCCTTCCATCTCAGACTTCTACGGTAGTACGCACGAAAATTATAGTTTTTAGCCGCCGATTTCGGTTGATTGCTGGACAATTATACTATGTGGATCATACTGGAATTTTACTTCGATGTATTCCACCACATGAAGTTAACTCAGTTATTACTTTGGCTCACTCGATTCCTTCCGGTGGCCATTTTGCTGCGGATTTAACACACCGAAAAATTCTGCAGAGTGGACTTTGGTGGCCAACTATGTACAGGGATGTAATGCAGTTTATAAAAAATTGTGATAATTGTCAAAGATCTGGGCAGCCCCTGCAACGTCATCTTTTCCCTCTACAACCTGTCTTGCCATTGGAACCTTTCCAGAAGTGGGGTCTAGATTTTATCGGACCGATTACACCTCCAGCAATCCTTAGTAACAACCGTTATATTTTAACATGTACTGATTATGCTACCAGATGGGCAGAAGCCTGGGCTTTACGGTCTGCTATAGCTGTTGCAGTAGCAAAGTTTCTGCTAATCGATGTCTTTCCACGTTTTGGCTTACCACTGGAACTTGTTACAGATCAAGGCACTCATTTTGTCAACAATTTAATGAAAGTACTCACACATTCATTTCAGGTCACACATAAATTTAGTTCACCATATTATTCTCGTGCAAATGGCCTGGCTGAGAGTACAAACAAATCTTTGCTGAATATGCTTCGGAAACTCATTTTAGAAGCACCAGAAAGATGGGATCAACTGCTACGTGCAGTATTATGGGCATACCGGACTACATACAAGGTAACAACAGGATTAACACCTTTCAAACTAGCTTATGGATTAGAAGCAATAGCACCAATGGAGATAGTTATACCAAGTTTACGAGTAGCAATCGCTCAGAAACTGCTACCGAAAGACTCACTGTCATTTCGGTTGGATACACTCAGAGAGTTAGACAAGCAACGATGGCACAGTTTTTTGACTATGCAGGAAGTACAGCTAAGACAAGCTCAAACACATGATCGATATCTAAAGAGTCCAATTTTTTCGGTGGGACAACTTGTACTCTTTTACAATGCAAAGTTGAATCGGTCCGCTGGCAAAATCAAATTACGATGGTTCGGTCCCTACCGGATTTCGCACAAGTAGGCCCAGCAACTTTTTGGTTGACTACGTTGACCAAAAACCCTCTTCCGAAAGTCATCAACGGTTCGAAGCTGCGGCCGTATCAACACACGTCTAACCCGCACTGAAACGTTTTGCGGTTAGCCGCGTCTTTTGGCGTTCACTTTTCTTTTCTTTTCTTTTATTTTTGTGCTTAAATAAATAAGTCTGTAAATATCCGCGTTTTGAACCCTATTTATGACTAAAGCCGCCCTGCCCTTTCGAACTCTTCATGCATGCATACCGAAGTTAAGAATTATCATCTCAATACCGCGTGATTATTACTGCTTTTGATTACTCTCCGCTACAGCACAACTACATAACCTTCTCCATTTCGCCAAAAAAATGCTATTGCGCTTGTGTGACTTGTGCTCTGTGTTTACCCTGTGCTCTGTGTGCCTGTGTTTTGTGTCTTCGTGTGCACCATGGAAGCCTTGGCTAACTACGCCGCTTTCCATGACGGTCTCCCTACCGAGGTAGGAGAGTACCTGCACATACGTGGGTTGGCAAACTTCGCTGAACTACCTTGGCATTCAGTGGTGTCCCACCCATTCTTAGCCCAGATCATTTCTGCCATCGCTCAAGCACCCGCCAACGTGCAAAGTTGGGCTTTCACATCTTTACCCGCACGAACAGTAGTCACCTTCCAAACCTTTGCTGAGTTGTTTCGACTCCCATCGCAAGGTCCCGAAAATGGCCCGAGTCTACTAGTTGCCAGAATGATAGAGTTGTTCCCCAGATACTCATCCAATGAATACGCAATCCTTTGTCGACCAGAACCAGAAAGATCCACCCTTCAATTCCTAGTAGCCATCCTTAACCTCCAAAAGCGGACTTACAGCATTTCCCGTCCATTCTACTTAGCCATATACCTAGCAACCCGAGAACCAGTAAACTTCGCGTCATATTTCTTCCACAGAATCCACAAAGAATGCGTAGCTATCATGAAACAGGTAAACAAAGGAGGCATGTCGAGATCCAGACTGCCACACATCCTATCATTTCTCTTTCCGGCCATCCTCACAGCACAACCTCCATCGCAAGGACCAGTTCTACAACACGAAGAGTCAGTAGAGCTGTGGGACGATGAAGAAGAAGACGAAGAGGAACTAAACCAGCTATTCCGCAGAAAAAGAATAAGAATTAGCTCTTCTGGAAGTGAAGCACAAGGATCTTCCAGAGGGGACAAGGATGGCGATAAAGAAGATAATAAACAGGATGAAGAAACATTCCACGACACCACAACCTCCATGCAGAATGAATCCTCTGCGCAATCTTCCCAGGAGCAACAACAAGAAACTCGTATTGAAGTTGAAACAACATCGACCGAAGAAACATCAAAGCAGCAGTCTGAAGGAGAACAACAAACAGAGGAAGAACAAGCTGCTAAAGAAGCACTGGACAGACTACTTAAGGCAGTGGAATCCACATTTGCGGAGCAGGAACAACAAATCATAAATCAGGTAACAACTCAGACCGTAACTCCCACTCCCCCACCGGAACAACCCATCATCCCCATCCAGCCCATCCACCCTACCGAACCCACCGATTCCACATCCTCCTCCCTCAACTACTCTCCACCGAATTCCCAACAGCTCCTCAACGCATCCTCTTCCCAACCACGACCCCAGTTACCCCTCGCTTCCATTCCAATACTTTCCGAACTGGCCAATATGGGTCAAGTCCTCATCAACCTATCACAGCAACTACCCATCCAAATGAAAGCAGCCACAGATAGTATCCGGAATGAACTGCAACATAAAGTGGATATTCTAGAAGCTGACATCAGCCCCATTCAGGAAGAAGTGCTAATTGTCAAAGCCGAAAACCAATCCCTGCAAGAGCAGTTGAACGAATTACAGGCAAAACTTACCGAACAAGAGATGATTATTAATCAAAGAGATGCGGTTGTGGTAGATGTTACAAAGAAAGAAGAATTATTGCAGATCGCGAATGAAGAAATCAACAAATTGAAGCAAGACATACAGGACAAGGAAGATGCAAGGATTGCCTTAGGAAACCTACTGGAAGAGACCAGAACACAACTCACTGAACTAGTGCAACAGAGTCAAGAACAACAGATGCAGCATAAAAGAATAGAAGAAGAGCTTCAGCGGACAAATGAAAATCTAGCAGATGTAAATAATATGCTAAAACATTACTTAACCAAGGAGAAACAGACACAGAAAGTGATTACAGATCTTAGACATGAAAGAGAATCATATATAAGAACAGTGAATTTTCAAGTTCAGGAGATCGAGCGACGCGAAAACCAACTGGCCAACCAAAAAGAACGAGTACAGAAGATGGAGCAGCAGCTGGACGATATGAAGATTTCCAGAAACGCAACACTCGCCAACGACTTTTACCTGCAAGAGGTTTTTTTGCAGAATCAAGCCGAAATTTTGCTAACCGAAGCCATAACCATGAGTTCTGTTAAAGTAGATGCGCAGTTACTAGAACCAGATACATTAAAACAGTTATTAGAAACACTTAAGAAAAAGATCACCCGTACATTTAGATTAGCCCGAAACATGTACTTAGAAGGAATAGTCGATGAACAATAGTTTTGCAACATGCAGGTTCGAGTCCACCGTGCGTGCCAGTGTTAGTCGGCCGCCGGATTGGGACAGGTATAACGGAAATCTTTGGAAAACACGCGTGAAAGGCTGTTACGCGCATATTTGTAATTTCTATATAAAGCAATGAAAAGGAATGTGCAAGGGGGCGTTTTAAGACATTTCTGGGTAGCACCAGACTGTTCTTCTGGGTGAATGTCTGAGTGTTGCTGTACTGTGTCTTGTTTAAGCTCTGCGTACGCTGGTGTACTGTGTATTGGTGTTGTTCTCTATTGATCTTGATTGCGTTGTGAGTTTAATTCCATTCAGTAAGTCGTTAGATCGTTGTCTGAAAGAGGTCGCTGTGGATCTTTGTGATGATTTATTCTGGTAAGACGTACGACATGGCGCTCCTCTTCTTGTTTGAACTGCTAAGTATTGATGAGTCTGTGTGACTGTGGTAATCTTTCCCTAAGAACGTTGTGCAGAAGTCGTGTTGTTATCGACCTGTAATTGTATGGTGAGAATTACCTATAGTTAAGGATAATTCCAGTGTGTGTTAGTCGTCAGTACTTGTTGGAGTTAGACGTTTGCGGAAGCACGCGAACAGCACAAGGAAGAAGAAGAAGCTTGGAGCACAACACACAAGACTGAATGTATTACTAGAGAATGTACAAAGATAAGTAGCCCATTAGGGCAATAGGTGTATATACAAGCCGGGGGAAAAAAACCTCCTAAAGAGGGAAAAAAGTGCCCCGGCAGTCCTAGAGTGTTCACACACATCACTACCTAAATATATCAACAAATCCCCCCTGGGAGTGATGCGGTGAACAAGGAGCTGGCACTCATGTATAAGGAAGTGCCAAGCTATGTGGAAATCACTCCACAAAAGGAAGTAAGCCCAAAGCTTTGCGGAAAGCTTCAAACTTCTCCCTAGGCAGAGCCTTCGTGAAAAGGTCTGCAATGTTCTCCTGCATGGGCACATATGCCAAGCTGATCTCCCCAGCAGAGAACCTCTCCTTGACATAGTGATAATGCACCTCAATGTGCTTAGTGCGAGCATGGAACAGAGGGTTCCTCGCAACTGCCAATGCGCTCTGACTGTCAGTGAAGATGGTGGTGGCAGAAGACTGGCCAACACCCAAATCAGCCATAAGGCGTCTGAGCCACACACACTCAACAATCGCTGTAAAAGCTGCCCTATACTCAGCCTCACAACTGGAAGTGGCCACAGTAGGCTGCTTCTTGCTCAACCAAGATATACATGAGCTACCAAGCATGAAGCAAAAACCACTGGTGGACACACGAGTGTCATAGCAACCAGCCCAATCTGAGTCAGAAAAAGCATGCAAATCTGGCGGTAGTGATCCCCCCTTGGGATAAAACAACCCAAGTAGCCGAGTACCACTCAAGTAGCGAAAGATGCGCTTAACCGCTTTCCAATGCGTGACTCCTGGGCAATGCATAAACCTGCTCATCTGTGAGACAACAAACTGAATATCTGGCCGAGTAATGCATAAGTAAATCAAGCATCCAACAGCCTGCTGATAGAGAACAGCATCAAATGCATCTCCAGCATCATGAAGACTCAATCGTAAACCTGTCTCCATAGGAGTGGCAATAGGCTTACAGTCTTCAAGACCAAACCGCTGCAATAATGTGTCAATATATTTCGTTTGACACAAAGCCATTCCACCATCAACGTGCATAAACTGAATGCCCAAATAGTGATGCAAATGCCCCAAATCAGACATCTCAAATGAGGCATGCAAATCAGCCTTAAAATCAGCAATATGTGTCTCAATAGGACCAGTGAGCAGCATGTCATCAACATAGATAACAATGATCAGAAGCACATCATTAGCACGCTTAACATATAAGGTGCTTTCAGTTGGACTGTTTTCAAAACCATGTGCAATCAGATAGGCATGTATCTTCTCATACCAAGCACGTGGTGCTTGCTTTAAACCATATAACGTCTTCTTTAACCTGCACACCTGGTTTTCATGCCCTTTCTGCACAAAGCCACGGGGCTGAAAAACATACACTTCTTCATGCAAGTCACCATTCAGAAATGCTGTTTTAATGTCCAACTGATGTACATTCCAACCATGATGGGCTGCAAGTGCACAAATGCTCCGAACAGTAGTCATACGGCATGTAGGTGCAAAGGTCTCATCAAAATCAATGCCTCTTTCCTGCGCATAACCCTTTGCAACAAGCCTAGCCTTATACCTGTCAACTGTACCATCAGGTTTACGCTTCAGCTTGTATACCCACTTAGTGCCAATGGCCTTCTTGCCAAGAGGCAAGTCACACAAAGACCATGTACCATTCTTCATTATAGCATCATATTCACATTGCATAGCAGCCATCCAATTTTCTGAATTTTGCGCTTCATCAAAAGAAACAGGCTCATTCTCATCACAGAGACTAGATGCAGCCATAGCATAGCAATCTGATGCAAAGGAGGCACTATAAGAGCCTGAACGAGTACGATATGACAAAGGTGCATCTAATTTGCTGTCACGCAAAGTCTGCACCAGCCATTTTGGCATAGTTTTTGTCTGCTCAATATCAGCTCTCTCATCAGCAAGTGCATCATGTAAATCTGCATCAGAAATGGAATGATCTGCATCATCATATGAAACCTGCAAAGGCTGAGAAGTTGCCTCATTAGGACCAGCACTAGACTGTCCACCTGTAAAAAGAGGCATCAAAGTATCATACATGTCTTTGGAGCTAACAGATGTCTCCTTAGTACATGAAAACAATGGCTGAATAGCATCTTCCACAAAGACAACATCACGACTAACCAGAATGCGTTTAGTCTGTGGATGATACAGACGATAGCCTTTACTTTCAGAACTGTACCCAACAAAAATACATTTTACTGCCTTATCATCCAATTTTCTGCGATGTTGTTCAGGCACTAATGCATATGCCAAACAACCAAAAAACACGCAGATGAGCAACAGATGGCTTGCGGTCATGCCAAGCCTCATATGGAGTGATAGACTGCAACGCTTTAGTGGGACACCTGTTCAGTACATATGCTGCACACATGACAGCCTCAAGCCAGAAACTATGAGGTAAAGCCTGACTCTTGACCATACACCTCGCCATCTCCATGAGAGACCTGTTCTTCCATTCAGCAACTCCATTTTGTTGAGGTGTATACGGCACTGTACACTGGTGTTTTATCCCACGTTCATCCAGAAATGCATTAAAATCTGAAGACATATATTCCCCCCCTCGATCAGAACGGAGGGTGCCCATTTTACATGTTGACAGATTTTCAGCCAAAACCAAAAACTGTTTGAAGCACATGAACACTTTAGACTTTGCTTTGAGTGGATATACCCATGCATGCCTGGAAAAATCATGAATGAAAGTCACGAAGTAAAGGTAATTTCCAAAAGAGGGTGTCTGCATAGGACCACAGACATCACTATGTACAAGCTGCAATTTCTGCGTAGCCCGAACTGAACCATCTTTTGGAAAGGAAGAACGCTGCATTTTGCCCAAAATACAGCCTTCACAAACATGTTTTCCAGGTGCCTCAAGTTTGGGCAAAGAGGACACCATTTCAGATTTCTGCAGGCGTAACAAACTAGCAAAATTCAAATGACCAAAGCGTGCATGCCAAAGCTTTGCATCTGACATAGCCTGAGAATCATGAACTGCACATGCCGAATCATTCACAGATCTTTCATAGTCTATGAGCTTATACAGCCCACGACATAAAATGCCAGAAGCAATAATCACATCGCCATTTGATAGATCATGGACTGTACACCTGTCATCAACAAATTTCACAACCAAGCCAATCTTGGCTAATGCAGAAACTGATAACAAATTCTTTTTTATCCCTGGCACAAATAAAGCATCTGACAAAGTGAAAGAACTACCATCAGCAGTAGTCAGAATGATCTTACCAACTCCCATAACAGGATAAGAGGAGTTATTGGCGCATGTGACAGTATTCCCTGTAGGAGCAGGCTCGAGTGAAGAGAAGAAACTGCGCTGCGAGGTAATATGTTTGGTCGCCCCACTGTCAAAGTACCAAACATCTGAGTCTACTGCAGACATGCACTGATCAGGAGAAGATGGGTCAAAATTGCAGACAGTAGTAAACGCCCATTCTTCTTCCTACACAAGATTTGCAGACTCTGTTTTTGGTGTAGAGGCCTCTGCAACAACCATTCCAGCCTCTTTCTTCTTTGCCTCTTTAGCAGCCAGTTTTGGACAGTTCTTTATGATATGATCATTGCCTTTACAGTACTTACAAAACAATTTTTGCTTTTCTGATTTTTTCTCATCTTTGTCTTGGTTCTTTGAATGTGCAACATTTGCAGATTTCTGCTTACTAGTAGAAGAGCTCCATTTTCCTTTGCCCTTCTGACTAGCCAGGAAAGCTTGATCTGCAACACGCATAATGGACCTGTTCTGCCTGCACTGATCTTCCTGCAATAGAACAGAGACTAATTCCTCAAATGACAAGGCATTCGGATTGCCTTTCATCATCAACCGAAGAGTAGAGGCAAAACTCTGATATGAATCAGGAAGACCATTCAGAACGGTCTGCACAAGTGAGCTATCTGGTATAACCTCATCAGCAGAAATCAATTGTTCCTTCAGGTCTTTGATCTTTGTAAGAAAACTGTCCATAGAATCACCTTCATTCATGTGCTCACTCTCCAACTGTTTTTGGAGGTAAGCAACACGAGCCTCATTCCTAGCCTGGTACAAAGTGGTAAGTGTATCCCAAGCATCCTTTGCTGTTCTGCAAGAGCGAATGTGAGGAATAATGGCACGTTTGACAGACAAAGCTATCAATGCATGTGCCTGGGCATCTCTGCCATCCCAACGAATCTGCTCTGCAGTAGGTGCAACAGAAACAGCAGCACGAACAGGAATCTGCGGAATATCATCTTCGACACCATCTTCATCAGCTCCAACACCTGTATTTGCAGTACCTGTCGTTACAGGTGTAACAGGACGTCTTTCAACACCCTACACAATGTTCCACAATCCTTTTGCAACCAGTACATGTCGCATCATATAAGCCCATAATGGGTAGTTGGTACCATCCAACTTATCCTCAACAGCCCAACATACGGAATACATCACTGCTTTCAGCCATGGCCGGTGACTAAAATACCTTGATGCAGAAAATTGACTGTATCTAAAAAAGTTGAACGAAACTGCCCAAACGAGTTCTGCTAGACCTGTAGCAGACTTCGAGACGCTTAAACTGGCGAACAGAAACTGGTATATACCTTTGGCACAAAAGGACGAAATAGCCTGGACAAGCGCTGCGATAGTGCGTTCGGAGGCCGAAACGAGCTCAGATCGCGATTTTGGCACCACAGAGCAAAGATGTTTTGATCTCGGAAACACCCTGAGTATTTTCGCCAAATTTCGTGCGAATCTGAGACTACAAACGGAGGAGTGTCGACGGCACCCTAGAAGAAGCGACGACCTGCTCTGATACCAATTGTTGGAGTTAGACGTCTGCGGAAGCACGCGAATAGCACAAGGAAGAAGAAGAAGCTTGGAGCACAACACACAAGACTGAATGTATTACTAGAGAATGTACAAAGATAAGTAGCCCATTAGGGCAATAGGCGTATATACAAGTCGGGGGAAAAAAACCTCCTAAAGAGGGAAAAAAGTGTCCCGGCAGTCCTAGAGTGTTCACACACATCACTACCTAAATATATCAACAGTACTGTAGGTTTGGAATTGTAGGAACCTTCTATGATCCGATCTGCCTGATTGTGAGCGCTGTTTGGTGAAGGTTGGACTACTACTAAACGGTACAGTAGTGTGTTGTTCTGAATTAACTCGGTACCAAGATACTGACAAGTCTGGTACAGTGTAGTCGGTACATGTGGTTGAGCTAAGACTATGATGGCATTACCTAAGGACAGTATATTCCGATAGAGCTCTTAGTATCTGTACCTGAAGTAGTTATTTTGGGAACTAAGTATAGGGCCTCTGTCTAACAGACCCCTACCACTCCCAAGAACCCACTTAGGTGCTTAAATGCGTTTTTGACAGTTAGAAGAAACTAACAGCGTTTAACACACCTAGAGAGTGATCATATGAATAAAGGAGGTTCATTCCATAAGTTTTTGACAAAGATCAAATATTCCAAGTAGCAATTGCTTTCTATTAATGAAATCTTGCCAGATAGTTCATTTATGAACACTATTCTTAACCTTCTCCTTGATTCACAATAGAGTTTTGCATCTACTCTTTCATTGATGGTGAAAGCCAATCCGAATGCCTTAACATTTGAGAAGTTAGTCTCTATTTTATTGCAAAAAGATCAATCTAGGCAAAACAAGTCAATTATGCATGTTGTAGATCAAGATTTTTTAGCTATCAAAAGTCAACGGTAAATGGAGCTCATCTACTACTAAGAAGAAATCTACTAGTGCTGCTCAATCAGAGAAGAAAGACAGAGATGTCAAGAAGACAGAAAAGCAAAAACAGTTTTGCAAGTACTACAAGGAAAATGTTCATGTCATAAAGAGTTATCCTAATATGGTTGCAAAGGAGGCAAATAAGAAAGAGGTTGGAATGGTTGTTGTAGAGAGCTCTACACCTAATTCATAGTCTACTAATGCTTTCTATAATGAAGAATGGGGATTTACTAGTATTTGCAGCTATGAACCATCTTCTCATGAGTAGTGTATGTCTATAATAGATCTAGATATTTGGTACTTTGATACTCATGAAACCAAACATATTACCTCAAAATGCAATTTCTTACTTCACTTCAACCTTCCCCTATAGAGAATATTGTCATATGTTCTAACAATTCTTCTTATCCTATAATAGGAGTTGGAAAGATCATTTTAACTACTATTGATGGCAATTCTTTCATAGTGTCAAATGCCTTATATGTGCCTATGATCAAGAAAAATCTATTATCAAGTTAAGCATCAGTCAAGATTAGCTTGATTGTCAGATTTGTTGAGGATAGCTGTACAATTCATAATCTCTTGAATGGTGATGTATTTATTGCTTCTGGAATTTTATGGACACTTTGTCGTCTCTTTTAAAGGTGGATATTCAAGTGCTTGTATGAATGAGGCAATTTTGTAGCCTTTACAAATGTCAAATGACGATGCAGATCATTCCATTTCTGATGCATATTTACATGATGCACTTGTTGATAAGAGGGCTAACATAGAAGAGGAAAAAACTATGCCTAAATGGATGGTACAGACTTTGAGAGATAGCAAATTAGATGCACCTCTATTGTATCATACTTGCTCAAGCTCCCATTTGCATCAGATTGTTATGTAATGGCTACCTCTAGTCTTTGTAATGAGAATGAGCCTATTTCTTTTGATGAAGCACATAGTTCAAAAAATTGGGTGGCTACTATTTGATCAAAATATGATTCCATTATGAAGAATGATACTTGGTCTTCATGTGATTTTCCTCCAAGTAGAAAGGCCATTAGCACTAAATGGGTATACAAGCTAAAACGTAGGCCTAATGGAAGCGTTGATAGGTATAAGGTTAATCTTCTTGCCAAAGGTTATGCTCGAGAGAGAGGTATTGATTTTGATGAGACCTTTGCTCCCACATGCCAAATGAACACCATTCATAGCACTTGTGAATTTGCACCTCATCATGATTGGAATGTACATCAGTTGGACATTGAAACTACAATATTGAATGGTGATTTACATGAAGAAGTGTATGTATTTTGGCCCTGCAATTTTGTGCAAAAAGGGCATGAAAAAAAGGTTTGCACGTTGAAAAAGGCATTATATGGTTTGACCAAGCACCACATGTTTGGTGTGGCAAAATACATGCCTACTTGATAGCACATGGTTTTGAGAACCATCCAACTAAGAACACCTTATATGTTAAGCATGTAGATGATGTACTTCTTAATCATTGTTGTATATGTTGATGGTAGTTGCTCACTGGTCCTAATGAAAAGCATTTTTTTGAATTTAAGGCTGATTTCAATGCCTCTATTGAGGTGTCAGATTTGGGTCATTTGCATCATGATTTGGCATTCAATTTATGCGAGTTGATGGGGGAATAAATTTATTTCAAACAAAATGCATTGACACATTTTTGCAACATTTTGGCCTTGAAGATTGAAAACATATTTCCACTCCCATGGAAACAGGTTTATGATTGTGTATTTATGGTTCTAGAGACAGAGTTGATGTTGAATCCTATTACCAAGTTTTTGGATGCTTGATTTACTTATCAATAACTCATGTTGATATTCAGTTTGTTGTGTATAAGATGAGCTAGTTTATGCATTGCCCAGGTGTCAAGCATTGGCAAACAATTAAGTGGATGTTTCCATACTTGAGTGGTATGCAACTACTTAGATTGTTTTATCCCAAGGGGGGGATCATTATCTCCACGTTTACATTCTTTTTCTGACCCAAACTTGGCTTGTTTCTATGAAATTCATGTGTCTACTAATGGTTTTTGCTTCATGATGGGAAGATCATTCATATCTTGATTGATCAAGAGGTAGCTTACTATGGCCGCTCCTAGTTGTGAGGCTCAATATAAGAGAACCTTCACAATGATTCTTGAGTCTATGTGGCTTAGATGCCTTTTGGTTGATTTGGGTGTTGGTTAGTCTTTTGCCACCACCATATTTACTAACTCTCAAAGCACATTGCAAGTTGCAAGGAACCCTATGTTTTATGCTTGCACAAATCACATTGAGGTGCCCTATCATTATGTCAGGGGAGATTCTTTGCTGGAGAGATCAATGTAGCTTATGTGCCCACACTAGATAATGTTGCATACCTTTTCACAAAGATTCTTCCTAGGGAAACATTTGAAGATTTCTATAAAGTTTTGGGTGTACTTCCTTTTGCGGATTGATTTCTTTCCACATAACTTGGAACTTCCTTATGCATGAGTGCCCGTTGCCTATTTGCATCACTCTAAGGGGGATTTGTTGATATATTTTAGTAATGATGTGCGTGGACACAATTAGGCCCGCTTGGGTAGTTTTCTCCTCTTTAGGAGGTATTTTTCCCCAAGCTTGTATGTATTCCATAACCCTAACGACTCACTTATGATTTTTACATTTCTTGGTAATACATTCGTATTGTGTTGTGCTCGAAGCTTCTTGTTCTTCCTTGTGCTTTTGTGTGCTTCCAAAGACCTTGAACTCCAACAATAATGCTTCCTTTACATCATATTTCTATTCAATCAAAAGTGTCTCATATCTTTTTCTCTCTTCTTTTTTTTGAGAGATAAGAATTAAGGTAAATTTGACTAGAATTGGGCTCCATTAAGCTGAATTTTAGAGTTGTTGATCATATGATCTTGCCTTCAAGCACTGAGGGTCTACAGTGTCACTAGACTATTGTTATGTGATTTTCCTATTCAAAAGGGACCATACCATTCTACCTTGCATATCTTGGCCCCTTGTTGAACCTAAATGTTGAGGTATAAGGACATATCACATGACTTGAAGATTTTTCCCTTAATGCATCAGTCATAGAATCTCTGTTGTCTATTGTGCATGTTGTAAAGTAGCAAAGTAGATGCCTTTTGCATGTTCTTCGTAGAAGATTAGTTGTAGGATTTGATCATCCAAGCTATATTTGGGTAATAATTTATTTGTGAGCACAATTTTAAGAATATGATCTATGAATTCCATGGATGCAATGGCTTCTAGCTTGTAACCTATTTGGAAGTGTGTACAACCATCAACACTTTATAAGTCATATCACAAGTTCATGAGACAAAAAGAAATTTTTAACCTGAGTTGGGGCTAGATACATCAAGGTAACTTTCTTTAACATATTAATGATTGATTTTTATGTGCTTTTGGCTATTATCTTGAAACTAGTATGGTAATCGTTTTTTTTGTTCTAGAAATGTTGCATGATTTTGATGATCAATTTATTTACAAAATGCATGTCACAATCTAAAACTATCTCTAAGGTCTTATCAAAATAAATAATTATTTCATTGATTAGACACAATACTATAGCCTTTGTAGGGTAGGAGAATGCGGGAAATATGGGACTAAGATCCAACCATCATGGTAAAGGAAAAGAGATCTCTATGCTAGAGCCATAACTAAATACAACCTCCAAGACAATCAATAATAGCTACAATTTGCAAGATCTATATCATGGTTATGAGCTTTCAAAAATAAAGGAACGTATGCACATGGAAATCAAATATAAATTGAATGAAAAGTAAACTAGAAGATTTTTGGGTATACATATATAACGTAAAGATGAAATCATGTACAAACGTATAGTAGTGATAATGGAAAACATGCAAGATACAAAATGTTAAGGTTGAAAATATAATAAGGAGAGAAAAAATCCAATTCCAAACATAAAACCAAAAAAACTGATTGTATGGCCAATGGTTATATCTTTTATAGATAATAGAGTTTTAGTTTGGACCTATTGACCATAGTGAATATGGGTCATTTATCTAAAGTTTTGGAGCTAAAACAAGGTTGTACCAATAATTCTACGATATGGTAAGGACTAATAGAAAAAATTTTAATTTTTTTTGCTTACCTCTAGGTTTTAAAATTAAAGAACAACACCAAGTCACCTAGGCAAAAGAAGACCATGTCGTTGCTCCTATGGAAGTCATTTTTCTTGTAAAATTGAACATCTCATAATGATCTTCTTTTGATTGCCAAAGAGTATATAATCGATGAATCAATCAATTCTTACACTTATGTGTTCCTCAAGTAGCTTTGATGTGAACCTTTTCCCTATACATGGGCACTTTTTACTCTAGTGTTGGCTATACGTTTTTCCCCATGTTACCACACACATGATTCACTCATATGTGGTGGTACTTTGTACTTAGGGATATTATTCAGATCTTACTTTAGTTCAATTCATCATCAATAGAGAGAGCTATTCTAGCCATCCATCTTTTGTGTGTGTCTTCCTATGTTTGTGCTTCTTGTGTGTACTTCTCGTGTGTCTCTCACACTTCAACACACAACCAGCAGTGGTATTAGAGCAAGTTCAGCTCCTTCTCAAGTTTCAGTTTTTTGCATCACAACACGCGTGCACTTTTAACAAGGCAAATCTACTTCGGAGCATAGAACAATGAATTCTAGCAGCCAAGAAACATTTCCACTTGTCTACTATCATAGATGGAGCTTCTTCTTCAAGTACAATGGTTTCTCCTTCTCTACCTACACAAGTGAAGCTTATATGGGATGGAAAAGATGCTCAAGCTCATGCATTGATTGCGCTTTCTGTAAAGCATCATATAGTTCCACACATTGAGTCATGTTCTACATCAAGACATGCATGGGACACTCTTGCTTCTTTGTATGCCATGTGTAATGAAGCACATGTTGCATACTTGAGGAAGCAACTTGAGGATGTATGTATGGTTTAAATGAGTTAGTTGATGTGTACATGACATGCATCAAGGACTTGAGCAATTGCTTACTCACTCTTGAAGTTCTTCTTACCTCCAATGTAGATGCTCTTCCTTTCTTATTAGGAACCATTGATGATTCTCCATACTCACATACATCACTAATTTCCTCTCCTTCATCATTAACTTCAACAACTTTGAGTTTACCTTTACTTTTAACACTTGGAGGTGACTCTTGCCTTAATCTTCCATTGAAAGGTGATCCTCTTTCTTCATCCAAACCACTCCTTTCATCATTTAAACTTCCTGATGGCTGAACTATGCATTCATCTCCTTTAACCACACCTTCTTCATTTTCATCCATGACATGCAAACAATTCTTATCTGCATACCATGAAAGTGATTCATCAAAGTTTACATCTCTTGACATAACAACCTTATTGGTATGAGGATTATAGCATCTATATCCTCTTTGAGTATCTGCATAACCAATAAATATACATTTTTCTGATTTCGCATCAAGTTTAGATCTCACCTCACTAGGTACATGTACATAACATACACAACCAAATACTTTCAAATGACTAACACTTGGTTTCCTTCCATGCCATACCTCATATGGTGTCAAATGATGAACTCCAATAGTCGGAACTCTATTCATAATGTAAACACTTGTGCTAACAGCTTCAGCCCAAAAATAATTAGGCAAACACATATCATTAAGCATGCTTCTAGATGCTTCTGCTATGATTCTGTTTCTTCTTTCTACGACTCCATTTTGTTGTGGAGTATACCTGCATGTAACTTCTCTTTTGATACCTTTATCATACAAAAAATCAGTAAAAGCTTGAGAGAAATACTCTCTCCCTCCATCAGATCTTAGCTTCTTAATATACCTTCCTGTTTGCTTTTCGACATATGATTTGAACTTCTTGAAACAATCAAAGACCTCACTCTTATGTTTAATGAAATACACAAATGTCATTCTACTATGATCATCAATGAATGATACATATTTATTACCAACCAACGATGCCTCTTTAGTAGGTCCCCACACATCTGTGTGTATGAGATCTAGCAAACCATCACTTACATAGCTTGAATGCTTGAAAGGTTGTCTATTCTGCTTACCCATTTGACATGCTTCACAAAGATGCACCATATCTTGCTTAGTAAGATCAGGTAATCCTTCAACAATCCTCTTCTTTGATAGCTCCTTTAACGTGTGTACATTCATGTGTCCAATCCTTTTGTGCCATAGATCAAGCTCTGCTATTCGATGCATACCATAAGAGAAATAGTTTGTATGATTTGGGTTTACCTTGAATGTAAACAATCTACCTTGTTTTTGACCTCTAGCAATTAACCTCCTTTGCTTTGGATCCTCAATGAAGCAACCTGCATGATTAAATCTTATTTGAAAACCTTTTTCTACCATTTGACAAACTGACATCAAATTCTTAGTGATCGTTGGCACATAAAGTACATCCTTCAAGCAATTTGTCTTGCTCTTATCCTGCATAAGGACATCTCCAACTTGCATAATCTTATGTGTTGTATCATCTCCTGTTTCAACATGACCTTTACATGAAGGATTATGCATATTAGAAAACCATGAAGCATCATGAGACATGTGATTAGAACAGCCACTATCTACATACCATACATCGTTATTGCAATTCATCTTAGTTTCTACATTCATCATAAGAAGAGAATCATAATCATCACTTTTACCTTCAACTGCATAATTTCCTTGTTGTTTACCTCTTCTTGAATAGCCTCCTCTTCGATTACCACCTTGATTATTTTCATTTTGATAACAATCTTTGGCATAGTGTCCATACCCTCCACATATATAGCAATTGTTCTTATCTTCACTCCTTTGTCTTTGATTGTAGTTGTAGTAGCCTCTCGTACCTCTAGCACTTGATCTTCCTCTTCCTTTTGTGTTGAAGAAGCCACTTGAAGTCCCTTGATCATCGCTCCTTCTTCCTCGACCTCTATTTGAACCTCTTCTACCTTTGTTTCCACCTCTTGATGATCCTACATAAAGAGCTTGTCCTTGAGATCCTTTTTGATTTGAAGTAGAACCATTTAGATTCATCTCCTCCATGACCATGAGGGCAATAAGTTGATCAAAATCTGGTAATTCTCCTCTGACATAAACTGAAGTAATGAAGGGTTTCCATCTCTCATCATCTTTGAGTCCGTTGAGAGTATGTGCAACCAAGTCGTCGTCCTCCACATGAGCTTGAATTGATCCTAGTTGATCTGCAATCTCTTTAACTTTCAATATGTAATCATTGACCGATGTCCTTATATCTTTCTTTATGTTATTCAACTCATTTTTGAGTTGAATCTTCCTTGCTCTTGTACCTGTAGCATACAACCTTTCCAATGCAAGCCAAACATCTCTACTTGTGTCTAGATCTTGTATGTGTCCTACCATTGAATCTTGAATATTTTGTGATAAAATGAATATAACCCTTTTGTCTCTCTCATTCCAAAGTCTAAAATCCCTCAATTGTTGCTGATTTGGGTCCTCTGGTAATGTGGGTTTGATATCTGTGCTGTCAATCAAACCATACAAGCCTCTACCTTGCAAGTATGTTGTGATTCTAAACTTCCATGCTTGATAATTGGTCTTATCAAGCTTCTCTATTTGTGCATGTTGGTCTCCCATAATACAAATGCTAAGCTTCCTCCTTTAAGCCTTCTTTCCAATGTGTGTGATGAGAAGAAATATAATATTTACCTTGTAAATGAGGTATGTGCACCTTTTTTTGCTTGGATGTTGCTTGAGATGCCTCCTTGTGATCTTCTTCTACCTTTGTGTAGTGTTGATGATGAACTGCTTCTTTGATAGCTTCAAATTCTTCATCAAAGTATGATAACCTTCTCCAAGCCTCCAAGTACTTGCTCTGATACCAATGTTGGAGTTTAGTGATCTCCAAAGTACAGCTAGAAGTAGGTGAAACCCAATAGGACGTAGATGACTTTTTCACAAACTTGTATACACAAACCAGTTTTCTTGCAGAGCAAACTGATCTTTACTCACTTAGAAGTTTCCAAAACTGTTTCACACACATAAACTAGACTCTAAGAGCTTTCCAACAAGCTATAGAACACCTCAAATGGATAAATACACAATGAGCTTTGACATGTGCAAGATGCAACTTTAATGGAGACCTTGAAACAGAGATGAACCCGAGGACACACATCACTTGCAGAGACTACTGCTCTTAACTCACAACTCCAATGAATATGAAACTTTACAGAAAGAAAGTAGACAGTAAGCGTTTTCAAATGAGCTATCAAACATGTAATTTGGATATATAATGAGGGAGATACAAGCTCTGCAATCTCTGCATACAAAACTACAGCAGCATAGAGATACACATATGACTCTCTTGGACATCCCACAAGATCATGACTTTTCTCCTCTTTTTATAGCATGGGAAACTAATCTAAAACCTTCCTAATACATCTAAATTCGTGGTAGACACTTGGATGGAGGTATTACATGACTCAAGTGCTCAAATAAGCAAAGTATTGATGGACTTTGAGAACTAGCCACATCGACCTTCCATTAGGACACCACTGCAGCTCCCTTGTGACTCACTAATTTGACTCACCATGTTCTAGAACTCACGTGGTATTTTTGCTACATTTTATGAATGATATGAGCATTCTTGAAGTATTTGAAGACTTCCCAAAGGTATTTACATAATTTGAAACTTGTACCCTACATAAAACAAATGTTCGCAACAAGAACCGGCTACTTAGTAATAGCTAATTACTATCAAGCTAATTAGTAACAAGCTACTTAGTAATAGCTAATTAGTAGAAGCTAATTAGTAATAGCTAATTACAAACAGCTAACTGAGAACCAACTACTTAGTAATAGCTAATTACTAACAAGCTAATTAGTAATAGCTAATTACTAACAAGCTAATTAGTAATAGCTAATTACAAACAACTAACCAATAACCAGCTACTTAGTAATAGCTAATTACTATCAAGATAATTAGTAACAAGCTACTTAGTAATAGCTAATTAGTAGAAGCCAATTAGTAATAGCTAATTACAAATAGCTAACTGAGAACCAACTACTTAGTAATAGCTAATTACTAACAAGCTAATTAGTATCAAGCTAATGAGTAACAAGCTAATTAGTAACAAGCTAATTAGTAACAAGTTATTTAGTAATAGCTAATTACAAATAGCTTACCAAGAACTAGCTACTTAGTAATAGCTAATTACTAACAAGCTAATGAGTAACAAGCTAGTTAGTATCAAGCTAATGAGTAAAAAGCTAGTTAGTAACAAGCTAATTAGTAACAAGCTAATTAGTAATAGCTAATTAGTAACAAGATAGTTAGTAACAAGCTAATTAGTAACAAGCTAATTAGTAATAGCTAATTAGTAACAAGCTAATTAGTAATAGCTAACTACAAACAACTAACCAAGAACAAGCTACTAAGTAATAGCTAATTACTAACAATCTAATTAGTAATAGCTAATTAATAACAAGCTAATTAGTAATGGCTAATTAGTAACAAGCTAGTTAGTAATTGCTAATTAATAACAAGTTAATGAGTAACAAGCTAGTTAGTAACAAGCTAATTAGTAACAAGCTAATTAGTAATAGCTAATTAATAACAAGCTAATTAGTAATAGCTAATCACAAACAACTAACCAAGAAAAGGTACTTAGAGATAGCTAATTACTAACAAGCTAATTAGTAATAGCTAATTAGTAACAAGATAATGAGTAACAAGCTAATTAGTAAAAAACGAATTAATAACAAGCTAATTAGTAACAAGCTAATTAGTAATAGCTAATTAGTAACAAGCTAATTAGTAATAGCTAAATACAAATAGCTAACCAAGAACCAGCTACTTAGTACAGCTAATTAGTAACAAGTTAATTAGTAATAGCTAATTAATAACAAGCTAATTAGTAACAAGCTAATTAGTAACAAGCTAATTAGTAATAGCTAATTACAAACAGCTAACCAAGATCCAGCTACTTAGTTATATCTGATTAGTAACAAGATAATTAGTAATAGCTAATTACAAACAGCTAACCAAGAACCAGCTACTTAGTATAGCCAATTAGTAACAAGCTAATTAGTAGCAAGCTAATTATTAACAAGCTAATTAGTAACAAGCTAATCAATAACAAGCTAATAAGTAACAAGCTAATTAGTAATAGGTAATTACAAACAACTAGCCAAGATCGAGCTACTTAGTGGTATTTGATTGATTACAAGCTAATTAGTAATAGCTAATTACAAACAGCTAACCAAGATCGAGCTACTTAGTAGTATTTGATAAGTAACAAGCTAATTAGTAATAGCTAATTACAAACAGCTAACCAAGAACTAGCTACTTAGTAATAGCTAATTGCTAACAAGCTAATTGTTCTCAGTAATAGCTAATTACTGAGAACTAACTAAGAACTAGCTACTTAGTAATAGCTAATTATAAATAGCTAACCAAGAACCAGCTACTTAATAATAGCTAATTACTAACAAACTAATTAGTAATAGCTAATTTCTGAGAACTAACTAGTAACAATCTAACACCTTGTAACAACTAACCACCAACTACTTAGTAATAGCAAACTGATAACTAGCTAATTAATGACTACTAATAACCAGTTGTTTGTGTAATGAAGATGGAACTATTTATACGCTTCAAACAATTGCATCCAATGATAAATATCCAGCTTCGAAAGTTCGAATCATTGAAACCATATTTTGTTAAGAGATTGAAAGACAGATTCACATGTTGCTGCATTTTTCACGTTCAAATGTCATACCTTAAGGATGCGATCAATCTCCTACATCAATCAAGCTTGGTCGTGCATAGTTGTCTTTGTAAATGTGATTGTTCTATTTATCAAGTGGGGGAGACCTCAAGGTGCAATGCTTCAACAACTAGATTTCGATCTGTATGTGGTCCCGTGAAGACTCCATCTTTTGGGAAGCATATATATATTGTTACCTTCATTGATGATGCTGCTTGCCATAAAGCAAAGAATGAGGCATTTTCTTGCTTCAAAGCATTTTCAGCTATGGCTGAAAATTTTTCATCACAAAAGCTTTTGAATCTACGCACAGATCATGGTGCTGAATACATGTCACATGAGCATAATGTTTTTCTTCATGAAAGAGGTATTTCACACCAATGTATGGTGCCATATACACGTAAGCAAAATGGTGTTGCCGAGCGGAAAAATAGAACACTTCTTGAAATGGCGCGATGTATGGTTAAAGGAAAGCATCTTCCTCATACGTTTTGGATGGAAGGGATTATGTGTGCAAACTTTGTGTTGAATTGCTACCCTACAAAATCACTGAGATTCATCACTCCTTATGAGGCTTGGAATGTTCATAAGCCTATGGTTAGTCCTATGCGTGTGTTTGGTTGTTTGGCATATGCTCTTGTGCCATCACAACAACATCACAAACTTGATGACAAGGCAAAGAAATGTATATTTGTTGTTTATAGTGCTGAAAGTAAGGGATATCGTTTGTACCATCAATTGACAAACACAATTATTGTGAGTCGAGATGTGGTATTTGCTGAAAATTTAGTTTTCCCTCTACTTGAATGCAAAAAACAGCCAACATTTAGATCATAAGATATGTTTGATACACTCATGCCTTTGTTGCAAAATGGTGTGCTTGACTATGGCCATGTAGACCAGCCAACCGAGACTCAAAGGGCTTAAAAATTCCAAGAAAATAGAGCTGAAAATGCAGAGAATTTCTAGCCAAACATGGCTGAAATTTTTCAGCAAAAAATAATGAGAATTGTTGGGAATTTCTAGCCACATATGCTGAACATTTGCATCAAAATATGGCTGAAAATGAGCATGAAATTCAGCCCATACATCATGTACATGTTGATTATGTATTACATAATGAATGCATGTCTATCAAGAGTGCACAATCTATGCCAAAGTGATTGAAACAAACTTTGCAAGATAGCAAATTGAGTGCACCTTTACTTGCTAGAACAAGATCAAGCTCTCACCATGCATCAAGTAATTTTGTGGATTATTCTTTTAATGCAACAGCATGTAATGAAAAGCCACTTACTTTTGAAGATGCATGTGATGATCCACAATGGATGAGTGCTATGCAATCAGAAATGGATTCCATACATAGGAATGGTACTTGGGAGTTATGTGAATTGCCAAGGATATGCACAAAAATATGGCATTAACTATGAGGAAACTTTTGCACCTACATCATGCATGACTACCATTCATACCGTGGTTGCATTGGCTGCCCATCAAGGTTGGAAAGTGCATCAATTGGACATAAAAATAGCCTTCTTGAATGGTGATTTGCAAGACGAGGTCTATGTGAAGCAACCTCCTAGATTTGCCATGAAAGGGCAAGCGCATATAGTTTTTCGCTTGCATAAAGCCTTGTATGGTCTAAAGCAAGCTCAATGTGCATGGTATGACAAGTCTACGTGTTAGATATCCAGCATCTGAAGTTCGCACGGCGGTATCCACAACCCCTTTGCGAGCACCGTAACAAGAAATTATATATTCTGTCAGGGATAACCCTTCACGCAATTTTTTTCGGATTGGTAAATCAATTACTTGACCTCGAGGGTCAGACATTAATCCTCTCATGCCAAGTAATTGATGTACCTGGGATATCGTTCCTCGGGCTCCCGAAAAAGACATCATGTGAACCGGATTCAAAGGATCAATTATCTTAAAACTTGGATTCATTTCTCGCTTCAAACACTCACTCGTAGCGTACCAGGTTTCAATTGATTGACGTAACTTTTCTACAGCATGCAGACTACCGCAACGGTAATGCTGCTCCGAAACATAACCTTATTCCTCCGCGTCTCGTACAAGCCAACCCCTTGTTGGTACTGCCAAAAGATCATCAATACCCAATGAAGCAGATGCTTTTGTAGCTTGTTGAAAACCTAAAACCTTAACTTGATCCAAAACATTCGTTGTAGAGGCGATTCCAAAACAAATGACTAATTGTATGCAAAGATGGGGCTGATATTATAGTGCTTGTTCTTTATGTTGATGACATACTCTTGACTAGATCATGTGATGCAAAACTTGACATTCTTATGGCTAATTTGCAGCATACTTTTGATGTCACTTATCTTGGTCTATTGAGCTACTATCTTGGCATCCAGTTTGTATCTCTTGAAGGGGGAATTGTTATGCATCAAGAAAAGTATGTTGAAAAACTACTTCAACATTTCAACTATAAGGATTCCAGTGATGCATTTAACACTTCTCTTTATCAGCAAGTTGTGGAATGTCTTATATATGCATGCAACATAAGGCCAAATATACATTTTGCAATTTCCTAGTTGAGTCGATTCATGCATACCCCTGGCACTAAGCATTGGCAAGCGGTGAAATGTGTGTTTGGATATCTGAGGCACTTTGAGCTTAGGTCTCTTTTATGGCAGAGATATTCAGCCATGCTTGCATGCTTTTATAGATAGTTATTGGGCTGGTTGTTATGATACTCATGTGTCCACTAGTGGTAATTGCTTTTTCCTTGGAGACTCATGCATAACTTGGTTGAGTAAGAAGAAACCTACAGTGGCAACAGTGAGTTGTGAAGCTGAGTGCAAGGCAGTTTTCAGAGCTACAGTGAAATGTATATGGCAGAGACGCCTATTGATGGATCTTTGCATGGAGATTGATGTTGCTACGCATATTCTCACTCATAGTCAGAGTGCATTGGTTGTTGCTCAAAACCCAGTGTTTTATGCACAAACGAAACATATTGAGGTGCATTATCATTATGTAAGTGAGTGCCTTCATGCAGGAGATATTGATTTGGTATATGTGCCTACACAAGATAATGTGGCAAACCTATTCACCAAAGCTCTTCCATGGGAAAAGTTTGAAGCTCTTCACAAAGCTTTAGGCTTATTACCTTGTGGGGGTTGATTTGTCACTCCCTATATGTTTTCACATCATTTGCTCCAGGGGGGTTCGTTACACCTTCTGTGTTCCTCAAGTAACTTTTATATGAACCTTTTCCCTATACATGGGCACTTTTTACTCTAGTGCTTGCTAGAGGTTTTTTCTCCATGTTACCACATACATGATTCACTCATATGTGGTGGTACTTTGTAATTAGGGATATTATTTAGCTCTTACTCATCCTCAATAGAGAGAGCTATTCCAACCATCCATCTTCTCTGTGTGTCTTGCTGCATTTGTGCTCCTTGTGTGTGCTTCTCATGTGTCTCTCACACTTCTACACACAGCCAACATCAACCATTTGGCAATAACTTTATGTAAATTGCAACATACAAATTGGGGACGAATCTCCATAGGGGCAATAGTCTTAAGAACGTATGATAACTTAAAAGGGGTAAATTTGAGTGACACTTTTCATGTAGCATGTTTAGCCATAGAATTGAAGGAATACATTTGTCCCAAGTAGTTCAACACTAAGCCACTAACTTCTCTAGTGTTCTACAGAAATATGTTTTGGTGCTTTGTGCAATATCATTCACATATGGGTAATATGGAGAGTGAAACTTATGCTTAACATAAAAAAATGGGAGAATCTTCTATAACAAAGAATTCATAAAATTTGTGACAACAAACTTAATATCATAGAAAGTTATGCATAAGTAGATCAAGCATCCAACCTCTTGATAGAGCACAACATCAAATGCATCTCTAGAATCATGAAGGCTCAACTGTAAACTTGTTTCTATAGGACTATTAATAGGTTTGCAATCTTCAAGGCCAAAACACTATAATAATGTGTGAATATATTTTGTTTGACACAAAGATATCCCCCCATCAACTTGCATAAATTGAATGCCTAAATAATGATGCAAATGTCCCAAATTTGACATCTCAAAAGAGGCATGCAAATTAGCCTCAAATTTAGCAATATGATTCTCACTAGGACTAGTGAGTAGCATGTCATCAACATGTACAATGATGATGATGAGAAGCACATTATCTGCACACTTAACATATAAGGTTCTCTCAGTTGGGTTGTTCTCAAAACCATGTGCAATCAAGTAGGAATGTATCTTTTCATGCCCAGCATGTGGTGCTTGCTTCAAACCATATAATTCCTTCTTCAACCTGCACACTTTGTTTTCATGCCCCTTCTACAAAGTGAACCATTTTTTTGGGAAAAAGGAATTATGTATTTTTCCCAAAATATGGCCTTCATAGACATGTTTATAATGTGCCTCAAGTTTCGACAGAGAGAACACCAATTCATATTTCTATAGGCATAGAAAACTAGCAAAATTCAAATGACCAAATAATGCATGCCAAAGCTTTGCATCTAAGATAGCATGAAAATCTTGAACTAGACATGCTAAATTATCCATAGATTTTGCATAGTCTATGAGCTTTTACAACCCATGAAATAAAATGATAGAAAGAATAATAATACCACCATTTGAGAGATTTTTTTGAACTATACATCTATCATCAACAAATTTGACAATTAAGCTACTCTTGGCTAATGCCAAAACTAACAATATTTTTTTCTTGATCCTTGGAACATATAAAAAAATTGACAATGTGAAAGAACTACCATGTGTTGTAGTCAAAATGATCTTACGAACTCCCATTACAGGATATGAGGAGTTGTTAGCACATGTGATAGTTTTCCATATAGGGTCAGCCTCAAGCAAACACAAGGTAATATGTTTGGTTTCCTCACTATCAAAGTACCAAACATCTGAGTCTATTGTAGAAATACACTACTTATGAGAAGAAGGGTCATAGCTACAACCAGTAGTAATTAACCATTCTTCATTCTAAACAAGATAAGTAGACTCTATTTTAGGTGTAGAAGCCTCTAAGACTACCATTCTAGCATCTTTCTTCTTTGCCTCTTTTGCAAAAAATTTAGGAAAACTCTTTATGACATGATCATTTGCTTTACAATACTGTCATCTATTGGTTGTTCCCTAAAATATCAAGGGTAAGATCTAATTTGCTAAAGTCATTTCTCAGAGCATAGTTGATCATTTTAAATGATTCCATTTGCAATCATTAGCTATCTAAGCTAATTTTGAAGTTCCCTAAAAGGAATTTTACTAATTGTTACTGTGCTATGAGCTCTGAGTAAAAAAGCCAACAGGTGTATGGACTAAAATAGCAAGTTTTTCAACACTAGCTGTTCTTCAACTAGTCTGTTTTGGATTCATTGTTTCAAGCATCAATTCCAAAGTACATAGGTACTTTCTTGGTATCATTTGCAAGTTAAAAGGGCCTACTTTATAGCTTTGAAGTGTGTCAAGGCTGGTACAAAGCAGGTTTCAGCAGTACCACCTCACTTCCTTGAGGTATCCATCCATCTCTCCCAACATTGTACAACTCATTATGACATGATCATTTCCTTTACATTATTTGCAAAACAATTTCTAATTTTGTGTTTTCTTCTTATCTCTATGATCCTTCTTTGATTGTGTAGAATTAGCAAATTTCCGCTTACTAGTAGAAGAGTTCTATTTACCTTTGCCCTTCTAATTAGCAAGGAAAGCTTCATCTACAACACGCATAATGGACATGTTCTGCCTAGACTAATCTTCTTTCAACAAAACAGAGATTAACTCCTCAAATGTTAAGGCATTTGGATTGCCTTTCATCTCAAATGAAGAGTAGAAGCAAAACTTTGATATGAATCATGAAGACCACTCAAAATAGTCTACACAAGTGAGCTGTCAGACAAGACTTCATTAGTAGAAATCAATTGTTCCTTCAAATCTTTGATCTTTGTTAGAAAACTATCCATGGAATTTCCTTTATGCATGTGCTCACTCTCCAACTGTGTTAGAGGTAAGAAACACAAGCCTCATTCCTTGCCTGGTATAAAGTGGTACATGTATCCCAAGCATCTTTAGCCATTTTGCAAGAGCGCATGTGAGGAATAATGGCATGTTTGATAGACAAGGCTATCAATGCATGTGCCTGAGCATCTTTGCCATCCCAACAAATTTTCTCTGGAGTAGGTGTAGTAGGAATTGCAACACAAATAGGAACATGAAGAATATCACCATCTACAACATTTGTGTTTGTAGGTGTAATAGGATGTTTTCCAACACCCTGCACAATATTCCACAATCTTTCTGCAACCAATACATGACGCATCATATAAGCCCATAATGGGTAATTGGTACTATCCAACTTATCCTCAACAACCAACATACGGAATACATCATTGCTTTCAGCCATAGCCACTAACTAAAATACCTTGATGCAAAACAATGATTGTATCTCAAAACGTTGAATAGAAGTACCCTACCGAGTTTTGCTAAACCTATAGTAGACTTTGAGACACTTATACTGGCAAACCAAAACCTATATATGTTTGACACAAAATGACAAAATTGCTTGCACAAACACTGTGATAGTGCATTTATGAGTATGCTCACCAATTTTTGTGTGATTCTGAGACTATGACCAAAGGGGTGTTGACGACACCCTAGATGAAGTGAGGACCTGCTCTGATATCAATTGTTGGAGTTTGAGGTCTGTGGAAGCATGCCAACAAAACAAGGAGGAAGAAGAAGCTTGGAGTGTGTAGATCAAGCGTAAGCACAACCTCCTTTACTTGTTAATCCGTGGAGACGTGAGGACTGGTATGAAGACCACGAGCAAGTGAAGGCACAAGTGTGTGAGTGAAAGCACACAAACATGCACACACATACACACACACACGAGCACAAGGTAAGATCAAAGAGAGGAACAGTGGAAAGCTTCGATTGCAAAAGAGTTCTCTTAAAAAGCTCTATTCTCTAACAAGCTAACCTCAAAAATAAGCTCTCCAGCTCTTTTTATAGTTTTTAGACTAGTTTTGGCCCTGTCCAGACCTAGTGTCTGGCCTAGTTAAAAATTAGGTTCCATGGCTTATTTGAGGGCTCAAACGAAGTCTAAAATTTATGAAAATTGGTAGGATGATACTTCTAATACTCCTCAAGCTCAAGGACTCCTCGGCTTGAACAAAATGGAGCTCCTCAAGTCTAAAAAGTATGAAAATTGGTAGGATGATACTTCTAATACTCCTCAAGCTCAAGGACTCCTCAAGTCTAAAAATTATGAAAATTTGACATGTACTTCTTGGAGCTCCCTACTTGCTCCTTCTTCTTGTATGTCCACTTCTTTGATGCACTTCCATGCTTTGTGCTTGACCTTGAGTTCCAACACTCCCCCCCCTCGAGTTTGTCATCCCTGATAGACCCTTATTGTAATGGTTGTTCCAGGTAGTGCTGTGAGAGGTGGTGTCCATTCTGTGGAAACGAGAGCCGACTATCTTCCAAATGTGGCAAGATCGGTTGGCAAATTCCTTATTTGTCTCTTTGAGCCTGTGCAAGTGGTAGTTCCGTGATATGTGCTTCATCCTTGGATTCGAGCATGAATGTGTCCTTGTGAGTCTCCATTGATGGCCTCTAGATCTTCCAAAGGTGATGTTCATAGGAGTCATGCCAAGTACCCGTAACCCATAATGAATGATGGGTAAGTGTGTTCGTGCAAGGGTTGAGTAAAATATGTTCCTTGTACACGGCCTTGTAATGTAGCCCTATGCATGCTTACTTGGAAAATGCATTGGAAGAAGTATGGTGCAAAAATTGGGGGTCTTGAGCTAAGTGCTCAAGGGTATGCCGATGAAGAGGTTTCCTAATCTGTCATGGTTATGGTGTTTCCAAGGTAAAAGATACTTACCATGGTGAAGCATCGATCGATGTGTATCTCTTCGTGTTGTGCTCCCGACATTTGTGATGGACATTGTTGATGAATGTCCGTGTTGAGGATCCACTGATGAAATTCTTTGAGTGCCTGGTCCTGTCTACTCTCTTCAAAGCAACATTTGCCAAATACTAAGAATCGAATTTATTTATATTCCTTGACAAATGACATTGGGTAACTACTCCAAGCTTAGTTTCACATATTCTCGTTAGCTCATCATAAGCAGGAGTCTTCTCATCCAGTATTCAAACAAGGATTTTCAGGGTACCAAACTAACCCTTGCACATATCTCCTTGGATGCTCTCGTACATACAGTAGTTAAGCATCACTCAAGTTGTGGACCTTCAAGCTCTTCCCTCCTACCATGGTAAGGGGAAACAATAGTTGTGGATGCTATGTTCATGCCAGGTGCTTGACATCTACCAGATAAGACAACGATAATATCATCTGCTAGTCGAGACACACTTCTATGAAAACTGATAAATGCCCAGTAATCAATGGTTCCACCTTCAACTAAGCATGACTCATTCACGTTCCATGAGCCAAGCCTGGGAACAAGTTCTTTCTCTCTTTTTTTTTTTTTGGAACAATGTCACCAAACAAGAAGACAGATGTTAGTATCAGAAAAAATAATTGACATATGTCAATGTGCTCTTGTGCATGGGACTCTCAAATGTGTCTATGCATGGCCATGTAATGTGGCCCTATATTAATGCATACTTTGGAAATGCATGACCTAAATGGTGCAAAAGACAGGGTTGTGCAAGGAGCACATGGTTGTCGCTCGTCGAGGCTTTCGATGTTATTTGTAGATGTTGATCCCATCTGTCTTGGAGCTATCCATTGGATCTCGAGATGACAACTGATCCTTCCTCCTTGTAGGGATCCATTTGAGAATGGTCTTCGATTGTTTAGTGATCTCCCCTGGCTGCTCCATGTTTGGATGGTGTCTTGAGGCTTTGATCCTTTGCTGGTTGGCTCTTTGGTTCTATGGGGCATACCGGTGCTTTTGGCTTCCATACCCATACCATTGTGGCTGGTCTTTGTTGAAGAGGCAAGTTGGTCTGGTTTTAGTCTTGGTGTTTGGTTCTGACCCTTGCCCCACCTTGGCTTCTTTGTTGCGACTTTTCTCATGTGGGAGAGCATAGATTGTTGTGTATGTAAGAGCTTCTTGGGTACCCATATTTGCAATTGTCCTTGTTGAACTGCAGCTAATTTCTGAGGCACCCAAACTTGTCACATATCTTGTGGTTGAGTTTGTCCTAACTTCTTCATTCATCTTCTGGCTTGGTGGGAGTCCCTGGATGGGAATTGTGGAATTAAGGCCGGTGGTTGCTCTCCTTTTTGTACCCAGATCTGCTTCATGCCCGGCACTACTTTCCTTTGGAAATCTCGTTGTTAATTTGATATAGCAGTTGCCCTATTCTGTTGTGCTTGCCTTGTTGGTTGAGTTGTAGTGGCAGCATTAGTCCTTGCACCAGAGGCGGAGTCCACTTGTCTTTGAGTCTGTTCTTCCATGATTGAGTTCTCAGGCAATATAGAGCTTTTGACACATACATCTTTTTTGCTAAGATTAGTCCTAGGGGAACTACAAGATGTGCCATCTGGATTTGTGAGCATGTTATTCTCTACTTCTAATGTAAAGCATTGTCCCTGGACCCAAACTTGAAGAAGTTGACTTCTTAGGTTCAAGTTGACTGCATTGTCATAAATCCAATATTGTCATAAATCCAATCTTGTCCTAAGACAAGTGGCTATGTGAGGTCCTCATCATGACATACTAGCATTTTAACTATCATTGGAACACCTTGAAGGTAGATGGGGAGTTCCACCTCGCCCAAACAAGGGGTTTCCACACCTCCCAACCCTATGAGATAGGCTTCCATGGGATTGATGTTCAACTGCAAGTCTTGGAAGTAGGACAATCTAACTGCACTACTTGTTGCACCCGAGTCAATCAATGCTTTCACAGTCCTTGCATCCTTTCATTGTCCTATCTCTATGGTCACAAAGGGACGTCGGTCAATGACTTGAGAAGTAATTATGCCTGATTTTTGGCACATATCCATGTGATATTTTGGGGCTTTTGAGTTGACATCTAGGCCTATGCGCCTTAACTTATTTCGCCTAATACACTCTCTGGCCTCTGCCTGTGCTTCTTCCCTCACCCTTAACTCCTCTTCTTTTCGCTTCTTAGCAATGTTGAGTCTCGTAAGCATATCCTCTGTAAGAGGTTCTTGGTATAACTTGACTCTACATCCACTAATATAGTTTGGCAAGATATCTCCTTCTAGAGTGGCCAACTGAACTGCACTGCTAGTGGAAATTCTATTAATGATCATGGGTCCGTATCCTCTTTTTTCCAACTTACGGGCATGTTGCTTTAGCGCATAAACCCGCACTAGGTCTCCCTCTTTCAATCCTTTATCTTTGATGTGTGCATCAAAGTATGCCTTTTTTCTTTTCTTTGCAGCATAGATGCCTGCCGCCGCGCGTAGCCTTGTCTCACCTAAACGTTCTAGATCCAAGATCCTAGAGGACAATTCATGTCCATTCCACTCATGCTCTTGTGCTACTTTTAAGGCTGGGATGAGGAAGTCCGATGGTAGCACAACATTCTGTCCAAAGACCATCTGAAATGGGGTGGCATTCAGTATCGTTTTATAGGCAACTCGATAAGCCCAAATAGGATGATGTAGTTGTTTGTCCCAATCAGAGCGTTTATTATTCACTAGTTTTGTCAATACATTACATAAGATCTTATTCCTGCTCTCGGCTTGTCTGTTAGCTTGTGGATGATAGGGGGCACACTTCTTATGTATCACCAAGAATTCTTGGAGAAGATTTTCAATGACTTCATTCAAGAAGTGTGTGCCTCTATCACTTACTAACTCTATTGGTAGTCCATATCTCGTGAACACGTTCTCGAATAAGAACTTAGCCATCATCTGAGCATCGTTCTTTGTTGTGGCTTTGACTTCTACCCACTTTGTAAGGTAATCCGTGGCTACAATAATGTATTCTGCATGGGAGTTTCTAGCTGGGGGGTTAATAGGTCCTACAAAGTCTATACCCCACTTTGAAAATGCACGTCCTCCCATCATTGGCCTCAAAGGCATCTCATCTTTTCTAATTGGATACTATGCACGTTGGCATGTGTCACATTTCTTCACATAGGTATGTGCATCCATATGAAGAGTGGGCCACCAAAGTCCTGAGAATAGAATGGTCTTAATTACTTGGTTAGGACCAAAGTGTCCACCTGCAACACCACTGTGTGCAGTTTTGAAGACTTTCAAATAATCTGATTCATGAACGCACAATCTTAGATAACCATCCTTGCCTCTTCGATATAAGTTGTCTCCAACTAAAGCATAGTCCTGAGCCTCTTGCTCCATGTTTCCTCTTCTTACTAGACTAGCCTCTTTGGGTAATGTTCCCGATCTCATAAACTCTACCAATGGAGCACTCCAATCAAGAATTAATGACACTTGATAAAGGGTAGCACACTCCACTGGGGGTCTCTCTCTGCACATTGGACAATTCTTAATCCAATCATGTATTTCTTTGTCCATGCTAGGCCAATACACTCCTAAACGTTTTAGATTCTGCAATGTTCGTTGTTTAGAATAGTGATTTCCTAGCAATCCTTCATGGGCTTGTTGCAACCAGCTATTATGTTCGTCATCCTCGACACAACAAGCGAGTACACCCTTTGTATCTTGTTTGTACATGCTTCCTGCCAATATGTGATATTTTTGTGATTTTACAATTTCTTCGTGTGAGGTTTTCACATTCTTATTTGCGGGTCCGAACGTTAGGACTAGTACCAACTTATTGGCCCATTTAGGAACAACTTCTAAATTGAACAGATAAGCATCAGGTAGTTCATCAGACACTCCTTGTGGTGACTCTCCTGAAGTGATGCGAGAAAGGTGATCTACTCGGAGGTGGGTTCTACCTTTTCTAACAACAACTTCAAAGTCATATTCCATTAGCAAGAGGAACCATCTTACTAGACGTCCTGTATTGCAAGGTTTATTGACTAAATATAACAAAGCTTGATGATCAGTGTAAAACTTGAACTTGTTGGCCAATAAATAGTGTCTAAAATTCTTCACAGCATATACCATGTCTAAGCCTTATCGCTCAGTTGTGGTATAGTTTCCTTCAGCTGTGGTAAGCTATCTCCTAGCGTATGCTATGGGTAAGTCTAGATTTCCTTCACCCGTGGGTTGTGCTAGCACACATCCTATGGAAATTTTGGATGCCTCCATGTTGAGCCCATAAAAGTCACGTTGGTCAAAGTCAATTGCAATCAAAGTCAACTGATCAAAGTCAACAAAGTCAAGGTCAAAGTCAATAGGTGCAAAGTCAAAGTGCTAAAGTGCAGGTGTCAAAGTGCACAGGTAGTGCACACTTAATTGTCCACAAAGGGTAAATTGGAGAAAGTGGGTTGCAGGTTGCAGAGGTATTTTCTCTAATTTCCCTAAGGTTCAAAGTGTTTTTTAAAGTGTTTTGGAAGGCTCAGGTGAACCCCCTCTTATATGCAAAAGTGAAGACTTAAAAGGAAATGTGAAGGTATGTGAAGCGGCAGCGTACGCACAGGTGAAAGTATGGTCCCCCCATTAAAATTTTGGGTTTTATTCTAAAGTCACTACAGGACAAAACAGTGAGTCATTGGCTGCCACTTGTGAAGACAATCTTGGGACATCAAAGGGAGCACCAAGATACCATTGCAGTTAGGAGCATATGTGATCGACACACTCAAATCAAGGCAAGGTCTATTCTTGGACCAATCTTAGAGTAAGCAAGGGAGGCATAGTCTAAGGGGAGCAAGAAAGAGAAGTGCAAGGGTCACCAGTGTGCGACGCAGAGAAGTGGAGTTGCAGGAGTGCATAGAGAGTGACTAAGGGATTGTGCAGAGGGTGCTAAGCTAGTCCCCCAAGGATCTCAAGGTCTCTTGCAGTGTGCGCGTGCTGACAGAAGGTATTCATTCCTTCCCCTTAGTGGAAGCTTGGTGCAAGGTGTGCACAAGGATAAGCTTGAAGCAGGTGGAGCTCTGGTGCAGAGGAGGCCAGTGGCAAGAAGACTTTGGGATATTGGGTATTTTGTAATTGAGCACTCTGTGTGATTGTGCATAGAAGTATTGGCTTGTATTTTGCTTCAAACATTGTAATTGTCTTACTGTAATCAATCGACAGAAGCTTCCAAGGTGTATTTCCTATTTTGGTCTTTTCATTTTCTCCTACAAACCCTCAAACTCCTTCTTGTCTAAGAATCCCCCAACAAAATTTGGCACGCCCGGTGGGACTTCCAAGGAGATTTGAGCTTAGGAGAAACCAAGTGCAAAGCATAGAAGAGATCAAGTGTCGACAGAACCACAGTGCTACTTCATCAAACTAAAGGTAAATATTCTTATCAAGTGTCTCATATTTAGTGGGCTATGAGCTGCTCATGACCGCAACCCGGTCCCAAACATTGAGGGTCACCTGCAAGCAAACAAGAAGGAAGGTTGTTAGAAGGTCCTCCAGTCCACTATCTTCAACATCATCAGTCAAGAGCATGGCGGGTCAGGTAGACTTGGAAACTTTACTCTCTAGATTAAATATAAAGTTTTCTTCTTTCAAAGGCCTAGCTCATGAGGATCCGGATGAACACATTAGAAGGTTTTTGGCACTATGTAAGACTAGAGGCCTAATGGGTAGGGAGGATGCCTTTTTGATTCTCTTCCCTACCACATTAGAGGGATTAGCTCATAAGTGGTTCAGCCAGTTTGCTGAAAACCATTTTACCACTTGGGATGTGATGAAAGATGCATTTAAAAATCAGTTCCAGAATGGCAACACTGCGGAGATTATCATAGAAGAGCTAGAAAATTTAAGATTGGGTCCAGGAGAAAAGTTCCCATAGTTTGTGACTCGGGCCAAAGCACTAATGGCTAAATTGCCAGATCCACCACACGATTTTTTTGTTAAGAAGTGGGTAGCTAAGCCCCTACCAATGGCCACCCAATGCAAAATAAAGGAATTAGTGTTACCTACAGCCTCCATAGAGGAGTTCATCAACACAGCCACACGCTTGGAGCAGATAAGGTACCAGTATGGAGCAACTTCTTCCCAACCAACATATGGTACAGAAATGGAGGATCCAGTGATCTAGCTAAGGAAGGAACTGGAGGGCTTAAAAAGAAATAAGCCCTACAAAGAGGAGGAGAATGTTGTTGCTCAGTTGAGAAGGGAGATTGAAGCACTAAAGCTCCAAAAGGAGGAGGAGGCCCACGTAGAGGAATTGTCTCAGCTGCGACAGGAGTTGCAAGAGCTCAAAGGAGGTGGCATCAAGAGTGGACTTTGGTGTTCCATGTGCAGCAAGCAAGGTCACATAGTAAGTGAATGTCCTCTCTTAAGTGTGACTTGTCAATTATGCAGGAAACTTGGCCATGAGGCCCATGAATGCCAATCAAGAGGGATGCCTGCAACGACATACTGGACACAAGGAGGACCCCCAACACCAGCAAATGTGATGGCTGCGGCACCAAAT
Source organism: Ceratopteris richardii (assembly GCA_020310875.1). Lineage (NCBI taxonomy): Eukaryota > Viridiplantae > Streptophyta > Polypodiopsida > Polypodiales > Pteridaceae > Ceratopteris > Ceratopteris richardii. The sequence goes on along the minus strand of CM035439.1, from coordinate 127,196,812 downwards.
CAAGGTAACAACTATAATCCTAGACAGAGGAATAACTTTGGAAATGGGCCTAGGAGGCCAATCGTCTGTTTCAGATGTGGAGAATGCGGGCACTATCAAAGTAGGTGCACCCTACCAAAAAATGCCCCTCCTTGCAGGAACTACGCTGATGCAAGAGACCATTATACAAATTGTTGTCCTAAGAATCAAGCCTCTGCATCCGAGCCTCATATTCAAATGATTTCGGTGCACAAAGAAGAAGTGTGTGATCTGGTCAATGAGCCATCACCATCTACCAGGGTGGTGCAATTAGAAGAAATAGAATCTTTGACTGTGCAGACAAGAAGCAAGGGGAAGGCTCAAGCAGACATAGGAAAAGGGTCAAAGATTAAGGAATGGAATCAAAATAGAGAACCATCTGAAGATAAAGTCACCACAGGTGCAGATACAGGTCAAAAAAGGAGATCTCATATGCACTAGTGATGCCATTGGGCATGCCTTCAACAGGGCTCATGAGGAGTTTGATAAGTCAACTGGAGCCCATGCTCTCAAGGAATCAGAGGCTTCAAAACTACTCAAGTCCATGAAAAAGGAGGTTAGTATTTTTGATTTAATAAAGATGGATGGGAAATTCAGGTCAAAGTTATTGCAGATAATTGATGAAGCTTCCACTACAAGTTTGGTGGCAAAGTCTGCTGTTTTACATAAAGGAAAAATTGTAGGGGAAGCACCCCTTACAGATTATAAAAGTCCTCGACTGACAGTATCTATCCAAGGTCATGAATTTCAAGGAGTTATTGTGGATGGTGGTTCTGGCATTAACTTGATGCTTGAACATACAATGGAAAAGATTGGACTCCACCCTTCAAGGCCTACAAATTTCACTGTTACTTTGGCAAATCAGAGCAAAGTAGGGCCCTTGGGAGTGATCCCAAAAGTTCCACTTGAAGTACAAGGTAATCTATTCATTCTGGATTTTGTGGTTTTAAGATTGCCCCAGGTTGAAGGAGGATTTCCCCTCTTAATTGGACGACCATGGCTGAGGCATGCAAGTGTCATTCATGATTGGGGCAAGGACACTATGTGGGTACAAAAGAAAGGGCAAGAGCTCACACAGATTCATTTAGAAGAGGGCCCAGATAATCAAGGAAACACTAGCATGATGCAAACAGTTGGTATATGCATGGAAACAAAATCGTAGGATCAACCCCAAATAGATTTTGAGGAAGAAGAGGATATTCTAAATTGGCTCCAAGCAGGCAACTCTTCCTCTTGTTTTGGAATTTTTCTTAATAATTATTGCACAACTGAAGATTATGGTGAAGATAAGGAGAAAGTCCAAGTTGATGGATTAGGAGAGCCCATCACAGACCACAGAAGGGGCAGGAAGACACCCCTCAAATACAACTTGGAGGAGGATATGACAACCACAGATAAGGAGGTTACTGAAGTTAAAGGCAAGGTAAAAAAGTCTAGTGAAGAATGTTCTTTCCCAATTCAAGAAATTCCTGCAGGATGGATGCAGGACAAGGAGGAACACATTGAAGTCCAAAATACACCTGCTTATGAAGCAATGCATGAAAAGCTAGTAGAAGAAGACAAGGTAGAAGATGAGCACGAAGATAATATGGTAGAGAGAAATCCTATCCAAGAAATACAATTAGGCACTCAAGACAATAAGCGGCCAGTTTTGGTGGCCACTTGGTTGTGGAGCCACCCAGGGCTCCTTGAAAAGGTAAAATCATTCTTGACCCATTATACAGATGTTTTTGCCTGGCATTATAAAGACTTAGAAGGAGTGCCTGCAACTTATGGAGAGCACAGAATCCCTCTGGTTGATGGAGCCAAACCCATAAGAGGGAAGAGTTATAGACTTAATCCAAAATATGCTGAAGATGGAAATACAGAAGATGGAGGATGCAGGAATCATCATTCCTGTAGAACACTCAGAAGTTATGTGGAAATACAGAAGATGGAGGATGCAGGAATCATCATTCCTGTAGAACACTCAGAGTGGCTCTCACCTCTGGTTATAGTACCAAAGAAGAATACTAATAAAATCAGAATTTGTGTTGACTTTAGAGCACTCAACAAGGTGACCATTCCAGATGGTTTCCCAATGCCTTTTGCAGAGAAAGTCATTGAAGAAGTGGCTGGGCATGCATTATATAGCTTTATGGATGGATTTAGTGGCTATAATCAAATATCAATACACCCAGAGGATCGTGAAAAGACTGCTTTTATCACACCTTGGGGAACATATGTGTATGTAAGAATGCCATTTGGGCTCAGAAATGCTCCAGCCACCTTTAACAGAATGGTCAATCTCATTTTTTGCCCCCTATTGGTGGAATCACTTAGAATCTTCATGGATGACTTCTCTTCGTTTTTAGGTTCTCACAAAGAAACTCCTCTAGATTGTTTGGACCATCACTTGAGGCAGCTACAAAATGTTTTCAAAAGATGCAGGGAGACTAAGCTAAAGCTCAATCCAAACAAATGTCATTTCCTTGTGACAGAAGGAACTCTCTTAGGACATGTGGTGTCGGCTAAAGGTATGGCCCCAGATCCTGACAAAATCATTTCTATATTAAAGTTGCCTAAACCTAAATCTCCTAAAGAGATTCAGAGTTTCTTGGGGCATACTGGATACCATAGAAGGTTTATAAAAATGTATGCAGAGATAGCCAGACCACTGGCTAGACTTACAGGTAAGGAAGTACCTTTTAAATGGGAAGAAGAGGAGGAAAAATCATATCAAACATTATGGTCAAGGTTAGTGTCTGCTCCTATTTTTATCACATCTGAGTGGTCAAAAATCTTTCATATACATGTCGATGCCAGTGCCTATGCAGTGGGGGCAGTTTTGACCCAACCTAGTGAAGAATTTAAAGTGGACAGACCAATTCAATATGCCAGTAGAATCTTGACCAAGGCTGAAAGGAATTACAATACTACAGAAAGGGAAGCCCTAGCAATGTTTTTTGCTGTCCAAAAATTCCGTCATTACTTACTGGGAGTAAAATTTATTATTATAACAGATCACCAACCACTAAAATACTTGCTCAACAAACCACAAGCCACTGGTAGAATATGGAGGTGGTTATTGTTAATCCAAGAGTTTGATTTTTCTGTAGTCCACAGACCAGGTAAAGAAAATGTTATGGCGAACCACCTATCCAGAATCAATATGATGAATCAAGCTAGTGGAATCAATGATGATTTTCCAAATGCTCATCTGTTTGCTGTACAAGCTCAAGGTTGGTATTATGATATCAAGAATTTCATTAAAACTAGGTTGTATCCAGAAAAGGCTAGTGCTGTGCAAAGGAAGAGACTGCTAATCAAGAGTAGACCATATACCTTCATTGAAGATAAATTATATAGATAGGGCAAGGATGACAGGTTTAGGAAGTGTTTGGAAGAAGAAGAAGTGAGGGAAGTCCTTCACTCTGCACATGAAGGAACAGGTGGTGGGCACCTTCCAGGGCATATTATGAGTCAAAGGATACTGGATGCTGGTCTATGGTGGCCTACACTATTTAAGGATGTAGATGAATGGGGAAAGGCATGTGACGTTTGCCAGAGGTGTGGACCTAAGCCAACAAAGCAGAGGCATAACCCCTTGATTGTTTCCACTTCCTAGCAACCATTTTAGAAGTGGGGGCTAGATTTTGTAGGGCCCATCTACCCTCCCGTAATTCCAAAAAGAGAGAAATAACTCTTGATAGCTACAGATTATGCGACAAAGTGGGCTGAAGCTATTGCCTCCCGCGATTGCACTGCCCAAACTGTTACTGATTTCATTTATAGTAGCATCATTTGCAGGTTTGGATGTCCACTGGAAATTTGTACAGATCAGGGTACCCATTTCGTCAATAAAGTCCTGCAGGAAATTTTCAACAGGTATAGAATTCTACATAGGACCTCCTGTGCTTACTATCCAAGAGCCAATGGACAGGCTGAATCGACAAATAAGGTTTTAATCTCAATGTTAAGAAAGGAGTGTATGTTACAACCCACTTCCTGGGGCATTGCTTATCAAGGTACCCTATGGGCATACAGGTTAGCCTACAAAGAGGCCACGGGATATTCTCCATTCCAATTGGTTTATGGCATATTGCCCATGAGCACTTTGAATTTTTACATGGATCACCTAAGATAGCATTCATGCAAGGCAAGAAGGATTGTGATGTCTCTCAGAGGCTCGGAGCACTACATAAAGTGGAGGAGATTCGTCTACTAGCAACAAAACAATTGATAGAGACTCAGATGAAGAGGAAGGAGGCACATGATCGACATCTGTGGAACAACAACATTGAAGCAGGCATGTTAGTTCTTCTCCATAGACCTCATCTTCATACACAACTGAGAGGAAAATGGCTTCCACATTGGGAAGGACCTTACAGAGTCAAAACAATGCTAAATTGGGGTGCTGTGGAGTTAGAGATGCTGAAAGGAGAGGCCTTGCCACTGGTCAACATATCCAGGCTCAAGGCCTATCATCAACACACTTGAAGAAGTATGGATCACCTGGAACTGCAAAATCTGTCCAGGTTGTACATAGCTTTCTCATCTCATTTTGCTCAGTTTTAGTAGTTTTCTTTATCAATTTCATTCTTGTTCCTGATGTTTTTAGCAAACCTAGAAGGCATTTCATAACCTCTGCAAACGTAAAACTTTTGGGTATTTTTGGAAATTTTTCTAGCAATTTTAGCATTTTTCTAGCATTTTTTTATCCCTTTCCGATGTCATTTTCTTGCCAAATAGGAGGAATAAAAGGAGGCTCTCTGTGGTTTGATGAAAGAAATTGGGCCTAGCCCTGTGGAAAATTTCATGAGAAATTTTTCGAAATTTTTGGCCATTTTTAGGCATTTTTTTGGCTTTTTCCTTCATTTTTCTCTATTTTTGGGTTATTTTTCAAAAAAAAAAGGCCCCCAGGGCGTTTTCTTGTTTTTTGCTCAAAAAAATAAAAAAAATCCCCCCCACCTTCCCCCCCCCCCCCCCCCCGGTTTTGACACCCCCCCCCCCCCACCCCCGGTTCTGATAGCCCCCCCCCCCCCGCCCCCGGTTCTGACAGCCCCCCCCCCCCCTCCCCCCCCCCCCCCCGGTTCTGACAGCATAATCCTGAGCCTCTTGCTCCATGCTTTGTCTTCTTACTAGACTAGCCTCTTTGGGTAATGTTCCCGATCTCATAAACTCTACCAATGGAGCACTCCAATCAAGAATTAATGACACTTGATAAAGGGTGGCACGCTCCACTAGGGGTCTCTCTCTGCACATTGGACAATTCTTAATCCAATCATGTATTTCTTTGTCCATGCTAGGCCAATACACTCCTAAACGTTTTAGATTCTGCAATGTTCATTGTTTAGAATAGTGATTTCCTAGCAATCCTTCATGGGCTTGTTGCAACCAGCTATTATGTTCGTCATCCTCGACACAACAAGCGAGTACACCCTTTGTATCTTGTTTGTACATGCTTCCTGCCAATATGTGATATTTTTGTGATTTTACAATTTCTTCTTGTGAGGTTTTGACATTCGTATTTGCGGGTCCGAAGGTTAGGACTAGTACCAACTTATTGGCCCATTTAGGAACAACTTCTAAATTGAACAGATAAGCATCAGGTAGTTCATCAGACACTCCTTGTGGTGACTCTCCTGAAGTGATGCGAGAAAGGTGATCTGCTCGGAGGTGGGTTCTACCTTTTCTAACAACAACTTCAAAGTCATATTCCATTAGCAAGAGGAACCATCTTACTAGACGTCCTGTATTGCAAGGTTTATTGACTAAATATAACAAAGCTTGATGATGACTGTAAAACTTGAACTTGTTGGCCAATAAATAGTGTCTAAACTTCTTCACAGCATATACCATGTCTAAGCCTTCTCGCTCAGTTGTGGTATAGTTTCATTCAGCTGTGGTAAGCTATCTCCTAGCGTATGCTATGGGTAAGTCTAGATTTCCTTCACCCGTGGGTTGTGCTAGCACACATCCTATGGCAATTTTGGATGCCTCCATGTTGAGCCCATAAAAGTCACATTGGTCAAAGTCAATTGCAGTCAAAGTCAAAAGGTCAAAGTCAACTGGTCAAAGTCAACAAAGTCAAGGTCAAAGTCAACAGGTGCAAAGTCAAAGTGCTAAAGTGCAGGTGTCAAAGTGCACATGTAGTGCACAATTAATTGTCCACAAAGGGTAAATTGGAGAAAGTGGGTTGCAGGTTGCAGAGGTATTTTCTCTAATTTCCCTAAGGTTCAAAGTGTTTTTTAAAGTGTTTTGGAAGGTTCAGGTGAACCCCCTCTTATGTGCAAAAGTGAAGACTTAAAAGGAAATGTGAAGGTATGTGAAGCGGCAGCGTATGCACAGGTGAAAGTATGGTCCCCCCATTAAAATTTTGGGTTTTAGTCTAAAGTCACTACAGGACAAAACAGTGAGTCGTTGGCTGCCACTTGTGAAGACAATCTTGGGACATCAAAGGGAGCACCAAGATACCATTGCAGTTAGGAGCGTACGTGATCGACACACTCAAATCAAGGCAAGGTCTATTCTTGGACCAATCTTAGAGTAAGCAAGGGAGGCATAGTCTAAGGGGAGCAAGAAAGAGAAGTGCAAGGGTCACCAGTGTGCGACGCAGAGAAGTGGAGTTGCAGGAGTGCATAGAGAGTGACTAAGGGATTGTGCAGAGGGTGCTAAGCTAGTCCCCCAAGGATCTCAAGGTCTCTTTGCAGTGTGCGCGTGCCGACAGAAGGTATTCATTCCTCCCCCTTAGTGGAAGCTTGGTGCAAGGTGTGCACAAGGATAAGCTTGAAGCAGGTGGAGGTCTGGTGCAGAGGAGGCCGGTGGCAAGAAGACTTTGGGATATTGGGTATTTTGTAATTGAGCACTCTGTGTGATTGTGCACAGAAGTATTGGCTTGTATTTTGCTTCAAACATTGTAATTGTCTTACTGTAATCAATTGGCAGAAGCTTCCAAGGTGTATTTCCTCTTCTGGTCTTTCATTTTCTCCTACAAACCCTCAAACTCCTTCTTGTCTAAGAATCCCCCAACACTCCACATGGACATGGAATGGTTTATTCCAATCCAGAGTGGTCAGTATTGGTGCTGTGCACAAACGTCTTTTTAGCTCCTGGAAGGATTTCTCACATTTGTCGTTCCACTCAAAATTTGTCAACAACCCATAAAGAGGTTTAGCTATGATTGCATACATGTCGATAAACCTGCGGTAATATCCACAATGGCCCATAAAAGCTTGCACCTCTTTAACGTTCCTTGGCCTTGGCAACTCATCTATAGCCCTTACTTTGTCCTCATCTGTTGAGATTCCGTTCTTAGAAACAATATGACCTAAGATTTTACCTTGACGCACCATGAACACACACTTTTCTGGGTTTAGACACACTCGATATTCTCTACACTTGTTGAAGATCTGTCTGAGCTCAGGGATGTGGTATCTTCTTTCTTGGGAATGGGCACATAAATCGTCCACATATATTTCTAAGCTCTTTCGCAAGAACTCTTTGAAGACATGACACATGAGCCTTCGGAATGTTGTCGGTGCATTGGTGAGACCAAATGGCATCACACGAAATGCAAAGATTCCCCACTCTGTGGCAAAAGTTGTTTTGTGTTGATCTTTTGGGGCAATGGCTACTTGATTGTAACCTGAAAATTCATCAAGGAAGCTATAAACTTCCTTGCCTGCAACACGCTTCAATAGATGTTCAGTGATTGGAAGCGGATAACTATCTCGAATCATAGCAACATTAACTTTTTTAAGATTAATGCACACTCGCAGCTTCCCATTCTTCTTGGGCACCACTACAATAGGGGACACCCATTCAGTATGCTCAATCTCATAGATAAATCCAGCTCATTATATGTGTAGGGCTTCTGTTTGGTGGGCTTAGCATCAGCAGTCATGGGGATCATATGAGAGCATATTCTTGGATCTACCCCCTTCAAGTCTCTATAGTGCCATGCAAACACATCCCTATATTCCCTTAATAGAGCTATGAGCTCCATTTCTTCTCTTGCACTTAGGTCATCTCCTATGTATGTACATCTCTCTTCATTCCCTTCAATGGTTACTACAATTTTCTTGGTCTTTTCTTTGTTATCATACGCTTCTCCTATGATGGGCCTCTCTCTTAGGCATTCGTACCAAAATTTTTCGGTCGTCAACTTCATATTTCTTCAAATTTTCTGGTACCTCAAACAATGACTCCTCCTGTTCTTGTTTCATTGCTTTTCTTTTCTTTTTCTTTTGACTGCTCTCACTTCACATTAAAGATACAAGGTAATATTGGATATGCTATGTTTACATATGGAGAGCAAAAGGTGTCTGAATTGGATCTTTGGCATAAAAGACTTGGACATTGCCTAATGTTGTAGGTCAACACATGACATACAGATGTGAAGCATGTCAATTAGGTAAGGCTCATAAGCAATTATATAATAAGTATGGTTTTATGTATTCAGAAAGACTTGAATTTGTACATACAGATGTGTGGGGTCCTTCAAAGGACTTCATATAAATGGTTCAAGATATTATGTCATATATGTTGATGATGCTACCAGGTGGATCACAATCTATGTGATCAAAGACAAGTTAGAAGTGTTTAATACATTTAAACACTATCATGCATATGCAGAAAGAATTATAGGTCAAAAATTGAAGAGGTTAAGGTCAGATGGAGGGGGAGAGTATTTCTCTAATGAGTTTAGTGATTATTTGTGGAATGCAGGTATAAAGAGAGAGGTTACTTGTAGGTACTCTCCTCAACAAAATGGGGTAGCAGAGAGAAGAAATAGAACTCTTGTTGAGTTTTCAAGATCAATGATGAAGGAGAAAAATTGTCCTAATTATTTGTGGGCAGAGGCTATAAACACAGCCACATATTTGGTCAATAGGTTACCATGTAAAGCTTTGCACGGTATGACACCATATAAAGCTTGGTGGTGTAAGAGACCTACCTTGGATCAGTGTAAAATATTTGGATGCTTGGCATATGCATATGTGCCATCTCAATTGAGGCATAAATTGGAACCTAAAGCAGAGAAGTATGTATTCATTGGTTATGATGACAAGCAGATGGGTTATAGGTTGTGGAGTCCATCCACAAAGCAATTCCTTGTGTCTAAGGATGTTACGTTTGATGAGCAAGGTACTTGGTATGCAGGTACACTTAATGTTCATGCAGATGTTGAAGAACTTGTGAATCAAAAGAAAGGTAAATCAAAGGTTCAGATATTTGATGAAGAGGAGAACAATGAAGTACAGGTTGAAGTTGAAGAAGTACCAAGGTTTGATCTAGAATGTGATGAACCAGACACTTCAAGAAATGGAGAACTCAGAAGGTCATCTAGACACAAATGGCAACGTACAAGGTATAGCTATGATACTTCATTCTTGACTACTAAAGACTATGCTTACATGTTAAAAGCAGATGAAGATCCATCCACATATGATGAAGCCAAAGGGAAGAAGAATTGGGAAAAAGCTATGCAGGAAGAATATGATGCATTGATGGAAAATGAGACTTGGGATTTTGTTCCTAAACCAAATAGTCAGAAGATCATTGGATGTAAATGGGTCTACGAAACAAAAAGGTTTGCAGATGGAAGTGTATCTAGGTACAAAGCCAGGCTTGTTGTAAAGGGATATGCACAAACATATGGTGTGGACTATGATGAAACTTATAGTCCTGTTGCAAAGATGACAACTATAAGGACTCTCATAGCAATTGCTGCTTGCAAAGGTTGGAAATTATCTCAATTAGATGTGAAGAATGCATTTTTGAATGGTTATATTTCAAATGAAGTCTACATGGAACAACCAGATGGTTTCAAAGATCAAGTGTATCCAAATTATGTGTGTAAGCTCAAGAGAGCTTTGTATGGGTTGAAGCAGGCCCCAAGGGCATGGAATTATAGGCTTGTAAAGTTCTTACAGGAACTTGCATTTCAAGCATCAAAGGAAGATAGTAGCTTGTTATTCAAAGCAAGTGAGGATGGATTTATTTATGTTCATATTTATGTTGATGAAATAATACTTATAGGAACAGATGACAAAGGTATACACATGATTAAGAAGCAGATGGAGAAAGAATTCAAAATCAGTGATTTGGGAAATTTTTCATTCTTTTTGGGAATGGAGATTTCATATACTCAACATGGAGTATATGTAACTCAAGAAAGGTATCTGAAAAATTTGCTAACCAAATTTAAAATGGAAGATTGCAGGATAGCACCAACTCCAATGGAATTGAATCATAGATTGAGTAGATATGGAGGAGAAGAATTCAAAGATATGAAGCTTTATCAGAGTTTGGTGGGTAGCCTGATTTATGCTACATTAACAAGACCTGACTTATCATATGCAGTTGGAGTTCTATCTCAATTCATGCATTGTCTTAGAAAGGAACATTGGATTGCAGGACAAAGAGTATTTAGGTACATCAAGGGCACACTTAAAGAAGGTTTGTATTATGGATTTACTTCAGATACAGGAGTCAAAATATACAGTGATGCAGATTGGGCAGGTAATTCTGATGATAGAAGATCAACACATGGATATTTGTGTTATGTGGGAGATAAGCTAATTTCATGGTGCTCTAAGAAGCAACATACAATTGCTTTATCATCTACAGAAGCACAATACAAAGGCATGGTAGAAGCTACAAAGGAAGTAATATGGTTAAGGACTCTTATGAAGAGTTTTGATATTGTTCAGAGTACTCCTATCATTTGTGGAGACAATATGAGTTCTTTATATTTGGCAGCAAATCCTGTATTCCATGCTAGAACTAAACATATTGAGATTCAGTATCATTTTTTGAGAGAGAAGGTTGTTGATAAAGAAATAGAAGTTATGCATACTCCTACAAAAGATCAACTTGAAGATATGATGACAAAAAGCTTGGATGGACCAAAGTTGTAGAGGTTTAAAGATATGGCAGGAATAAAGAAGATGCAGGTAATCACAATTGATGATTGAGGGGGAGCTGTTGGAGCAGGACAATCAACAATTGGTGATTATATGAAGCCTAGAAATAAAGATATGAAGAAAAGATTGAAGTCCAACTTCATGAAGTGAAGTGAAGGTTCAAGAAGAAAAGTTCTTTAAACATATGTACATTAGTTTTGTAAATACTTCAATATACTTGAAGTAATGAAGAATCAATACTCATATATATATATATATATATATATATATATATATATATATATATATATATATATATATATATATATATATATATATATATATATATATATATATATATATATATATACGTGTATATGATCATATTAGAAGAGAGAGATGAATTATAGATGAGAAAGAGATGAATAGATTATGAGTATTGTGTGTATCATCCATCATATGTATGAAGAGTTGAATAGGAAGAATGTTCAGAGAATTGTGCGTCCATCTTTTCTCTAGTTCTCCTTCTATGTTTGATTTTATCAGTAATCCTTTTGTACACATCTAATTCCATAGTTAATCTATCTATGGTTAAAGTTTAAGAGTCTAATTGCAAACAGGTTGAGAGAATTTTGTGTAGGAACATCTATATGTGACAAAGTGTTGAGTGTCTTCTGAAACAGGCGCAATCCCGATGGTCAAAGAAATGGTCAGTTCTTAGTGCACAGTGTAAAGTTTTACACAAATGAGGAGTCAAAATCTAAGTTGGAAGTTAAGCCATCTATGGCTAAAAGCATTCACTTAAATGGGTTCTAGTTTGGGAGAACTATGTGTTAGAAGTTTCAGGTGTCAAAGTCGACTCTACAAGAAGGCAGTTTCAGACATAGGTAGATTGTTTGAATCATTTCTCATAATCTACTTAAGCTTTTGAAGTGTTTTAACTTGGAGGAGGTGCGCAAACTTAAGTGAAACATTCTACAAATTTTCATCAAAAACTTTACACAAATGATTAATCAATGAGTGAGTAATGTACAGCAGACTTTTCTGTGAAATGACTTTCTTCACAGTTAGCTAAAATCTTGACAGTTTGGTGCTTGTCTTCCAAAATTGGTTGGAGTTTAAAGTTATTCTTGATATAGAGTGGTCTAACATCAAGGATAGCTTGTTCTTTTGGAGATTAACACTCTCCATCAGTTAGACATGAAAGAATGTTTATGACCTATTGATGGAGAGTGTTAATCTCCCAAAGAACAACCTCCTCTTGAAATTAGAACACCTCTATATCAAGAGTAAGTCAAAACCTTCACTAATTTATAAGATTAATGATCAATTACAAAGATTTTAAAAATTCTGTGAAGAAGATGATTCCCAGAAAGTCTGCTGCATATATCTTTCTCATTGACTGAGTAAATGTGTAAACTTTTTTATGAAACTTTGCACTAGGTGTCATCTAAAGATTGTGCACCTCCTCCAAGTCAAATCACTCCAAAAGATTGAGTATAACTTGAGAAATCAACTTGACAAGTCACCTATGTCTAAGACTGTGCTTTTGAGAAGTTGATTTAGACACCTATAACTTCTAAGACATGGTTCTCCAAGAATAGAACCTGTTTAAGCAAATGCTTTTAGCCATGAGTAGCTTACCTTCCAACTTAGAGATTAAGTGCTTACTTGCACAAAACTTTAAACTGTGGAGTGAGAAATGATCAAATCATTGACTTCGAATTTTGCGCCTGTTTCAGGAACCAGTGAACACTCTTTACATATGAATGTTCCTACTCATAATTCTCACAGCCTGTTTACAATTAGACTCTCAAACTTAAGCCATAGACTCATTAACTATGGACTTAGACATCTCCAAAAGGATTTCACAAAAGATCTACCACATGAGGAGAAAACTCAGAAACATCGGGCGCAAAAATTCTGTCATTTCTGAAGGAGACTACAACTGAATGATGAGAGAGAATTCAACTAATTTCTCATGTGTCTAATGACTCTTACAGCTTCTCATTTCTCTATTCTCATGCTCTCTCATACTTGCCCCGACATTTTCCATAGTATTTGTAGGCAAATATGTACAAGTTTATGACTAATCAAAAGTATAAGTGACCTATATCTGAACTAATGTACATATGTGTACATTTCTTTCAACGTCTGAGTGTAACCATCTTCTATGCTTCAAGAATTGATCTTGTCTCCATTCTTTGTCTTCCAAAACTTCAATTGTTGATTGGTCTGCACCAATAGCTCCCTTCAATCATCAATTGAGGTTTCTCTTATCTTCTTTATGTCTGCCATGTCTTTGAACTTCTGTAGCTTTGGTCCATCCAAGCTTTTAGTAAGCATATCAGCTATCTGATCTTTTGTTGAAGTATGTATAACTTCAATCTCTTTATCCATCACCTTCTCTCTTAGAAAGTGATACTGAATCTCAATGTGTTTGGTCCTGGCATGAAAAACAGGAGTAGCAGCTAGATACAATGAACTCATGTTATCTCCATAAATGATAGGTATGCTCTGTATAGTGTCAAAACTCTTCATGAGAGTCTTAACCCATATCACTTCCTTTGCAGCTTCAACCATGCCTTTGTACTCTGCTTCTGTAGATGACAATGCAACTGTATGTTGCTTCTTTGAACACCAAGAGATTAACTTATCTCCCACATAACACATGTATCCATAGGTTGACCTTCTATCATCTGGAGTACCTGCCCAATCTGCATCACTATATATTTTGATATTTGTATCTGATGTAAAACCATAATACAAACCTTCTTTGAGTGTACCCTTAATGTACCTCAACACTCTTTGACCTGCAATCCAATGTTCTTTTCTAGGACAATGCATGAATTGAGACAAAACCCCAACTGCATATGATAAATCAGGCCTAGTTAATGTAGCATATATAAGACTACCAACCAAACTCTGATATTGTTTCATGTCCTTGAACTCTTCACCTCCATATCTGCTCAATTTGTGATTCACCTCCATTGGAGTAGGTGCTACCCTGCAATCATTCATTTTAAACTTGATTAACAAGTTTTTCAAATACCTTTCTTGAGTCACATACACTCCATGTTGAGTGTATGAAATCTCCATGCCCAAGAAGTATGACAAATCTCCCAAATCACTGATTTTGAACTCTTTCTCCATTTGCTTCTTTAGGCTTTGAATGCCTTTCTCATCTGTACCTATAAGAATTATATCATCAACATATATGCACATGTAAATAAACCCATCATCACTTGCTTTGAAAAGCAAGCTACTATCTGCTTTTGATACTTGAAATCCAAGTTCTTTCAAGAACTTTACAAGTCTATAGTTCCATGCCCTTGGGGCCTGCTTCAAGCCATATAAAGCTCTCTTGAGCTTACACACATGATCTGGATATCTTCCATCTCTAAATCCTTGAGGTTGCTCCATGAAAACATCATCTGACATGTAACCATTCAAAAAAGCATTCTTCACATCTAATTGACACAATTTCCAACCTTTACATGCAGCAATTGCTATGAGTGTCCTGATGGTTGTCATCTTTGCCACAGGACTATAAGTCTCATCATAATCAATACCATATGTTTGAGCAAACCCTTTCACAACAAGTCTAGCTTTGTGCCTAGACACACTTCCATCTGCAAATCTCTTTGTCTTATAGACCACTTGCATCCAATGATCTTTTGGCTATTTGGTTTAGGGACTAATTCCCAAGTCTGATTCTCCATTAATGCATCATATTCTTCCTGCATAGCTTTCTCCCAATTTTCCTTGCCTTTTGCCTCTTCAAATGTAGAAGGGTCTTCATCTGCCTTTATCATATAAGCATAATCTTTGGTAGCCAAAAAAGAAGTATCATAGCTATACCTTGTAGGTTGCCACTTGTGTCTTGATGACCTTCTGAGTTCTCCACTCCTTGAGGTTTTTGGTTCATCACACTCAGGATCAAATCTTGGCATTTCTTCAACTTCAACCTGCACTTCATTATTCTCTTGTTCATCAAATATCTAAACCTTCGATTTACCTTTCTTTTGACTCACAATTTCTTCATCATCTGTATTAATATTGATAGTACCTGCATACCAAGTACCTTGCTCATCAAATGTAACATCCTTAGACACAATGAATTGCTTTGTGGATGGACTCCACAACCTATACCCCATCTGCTTGTCATCATAACCAATGAACACATACTTTTCAGCTTTAGGTTCCAATTTGTGCCTTAATTGTGATGGCACATATGCATATGCCAAACACCCAAATACTTTGCAATGATCTAAGGTAGGTCTCTTACCCCACCATGCCTCATATGGTGTCATACCCTGCAAGGCTTTACATGGTAACCTATTTACCAAATAAGTAGCTGTATTTACAGCCTCAACCCACAAATAATTAGGGCAATTTTTCTCCTTCATCATGGATCTTGCAAACTCAACAAGAGTTCTATTCCTCCTTTCTGCTACACCATTTTGTTGAGGAGAGTACCTGCAAGTAATTTCCCTTTTTATACCTGCATTCCACAAGTAATCACTGAACTCATTAGAGAAATACTCTCCCCCTCCATCTGACCTTAGTCTCTTCAATTCATGACCTGTAATTCTCTCTGCATACACATGATAATGTTTGAATGTATTGAACACCTCTGACTTATCTTTGATCACATAGATAGTGATCCATCTGGTAGCATCATCAACATAAATCACATAGTACCTTGATCCATTTATACTGAAATCCTTTGATGGTCCCCACACATCTGTGTGTACCAACTCAAGCTTCTCTGAATACATAAAACCATGCTTAGAATAAGATTGGTTATGAGCCTTACCTAATTGACATGCCTCACATCTGAATGTCATATGTTGTCCTACAACATTAGGCAATCCAAGCACTGCACCATTGTTAATCATATCTTTGATACCTCTTTCATTGAAGTGTCCAAGCCTCTTGTGCCAAAGATCTAACTCAGATATCTTATGTCCTCCATAAGTAAACAAGGCATGACCAACATTACCTTGAATCTTCAATGTAAACAATCTTCCCTGAAACAATTTGTTTATACCCATTGCTAGGGTCTTCCACAAACACTCCTTCATTAGTGAACCTCACTTCATAACCTTTTTCAACAATTTGTCCTACACTTATCAGATTCTTAGGAATTGTAGGAACATACAAGACCTTACTCAATAAGGTGCTACCATCCTTGGCCTTCACTGATCCAATTGACTTCACATTGTGCTTTGTATTGTCACCTGTTTGAACAACATGATTAGATACCTTATTCTCCAAATCAGTCATCAATGCTATCTTACCACTCAGGTGATTGCTACACCCTGAGTCAATGTAGAAGACTCTTTGATCTTCACTCTACCTTTCACAAGTTGCATTCATTATCAATGTTGAACCCTCCTTCTGATCTGAAGCATAATTGTAGTAGGTATTGTTATATTGTTGACTTTGGAATCCTCTACCTGCATTTCTTCCAAAGTAACCCCTACTACCTCTACCTCTGAAATTACCTCTTTGATTTCTACCACCTCTTCCTCTTGAATTATAGTTCTGATTATATCCACCATTACTCTGAGTATTATGCCAACAATCATTAGCTAAATGATTTGTCTTACCACAAATCCAGCAAGCTTTGGCTCCATCTTTGTTACTCCTGCCTCTTCCTCTACTTTTGCCACCTCCTCTTCCTCTTAGGAAGTTGGCTTGACTAGTTGTGCCTTCATCTTCACCTGATTGTTGCTTTCCTTTGTTAGCTTTCTTCTTGTCCTTTGAGTACATTGCATGACCTGTACTTTTGTCACCATCTCCTTTGACATCCTGCTCAAAAGTTAGCATATGACCTAGCAACTGATTTAAATCAGGAGTGAAATGATCAAGTGATAATTCTGTAGACAAAATGAATGGCTTCCATTTGTCATCACCTCTCAAACCTGTAAGGATTTGCCTTACCAATTTATCCTCCTCAATGTCTTCATCAATAGCTCCTAATGCATCTGCAATGTCTTTCATCCTTGTTACATAATCTGAAATGGATTGAGAGGCCTTCTTCTTGAAAGTAGTAAATTCTGCCCACAAAGATGCCTTCCTTGACTTTGTGGTGTTTTGGAAATACTCTTCCAAAGCATTCCAAATATCACTTGCAATCCAACTTCTCTATTTGAAGAGAATCTCCCATCCTTTCTTCACCTGTATATTGAATTCGTCAACCTTTATGAAGTATAAAGTTACCTTTACTTTGAATGACACTCCTTTTGACTTCCTTCATGTCGTATGATCTCATTCTCAAGCTTTATCTTCAAGCTTTCACCTTTTTGAACCTTTAGATGTTGAATTCTTTGCACCTGCAGCAGTCGGGATCCTCCTTCCTTCAATTCTGATGCTTCCTGCTCTGATACCACTGATGGAGAGTGTTAATCTCCAGAAGAACAACCTACTCTTGAAATTAGAACACCTCTATATCAAGAGTAAGTCAAAACCTTCACTAATTTATAAGATTAATGATCAATTACAAAGATTTTAAAAATTCTGTGAAGAAGATGATTCCCAGAAAGTCTGCTGCATATATCTTTCTCATTGACTGAGTAAATGTGTAAAGTTTTTTATGAAACTTTGCACTAGGTGTCGCCTAAAGATTGCACACCTCCTCCAAGTCAAATCACTCCAAAAGATTGAGCATAACGTGAGAAATCAACTTGACAAGTCACCTATGTCTAAGACTGTGCTTTTGAGAAGTCGATTTAGACACCTATAACTTCTAAGACATGGTTCTCCAAGAATAGAACCCGTTTAAGCAAATGCTTTTAGCCATGAGTAGCTTACCTTCCAACTTAGAGATTAAGTGCTTACTTGCACAAAACTTTAAAATGTGGAGTGAGAAATGATCAAATCATTGACTTCGAATTTTGTGCCTGTTTCAGGAACCAGCGAACACTCTTCACATATGAATGTTCCTACTCACAATTCTCATAGCCTGTTTACAATTAGACTCTCAAACTTAAGCCATAGACTCATTAACTATGCACTTAGACATCTTCAAAAGGATTTCACAAAAGATATACCACATGAGGAGAAAACTCAGAAACATCGGGCGCAAAAATTCTATCATTTCTGAAGGAGACTACAAATGAATGATGAGAGAGAATTCAAGTAACTTCTCATGTGTCTAATGACTCTTACAACTTCTCATTTCTCTATTCTCATGCTCTCTCATACTTGCCCCGACATTTTCCATAGTATTTATGGGCAAATATGTACAAGTTTATGACTAATCAAAAGTATAAGTGACCTATATCTGAACTAATGTACATATGTGTACATTTCTTTCAACCTCTGAGTGTAACCATCTTCTATGCTTCAAGAATTGATCTTGTCTCCATTCTTTGTCTTCCAAAACTTCAATTGTTGATTGGTCTGCACCAACACCTATGATATCAATAGCTGAAATGTCAAAATATGTAAAGGTTGCCACTGTATCAAAGAGGAGGAAAGGTGTTGCAATAGTGGAGGAAGTTGGAACTAGCTTAGGAACCACCATGAGAGGTGCAAAACGAGCTCGAGTCATAGAGGAATCCAAAACCCCACAGTCAAAAAGAATGCATGAACTTCTGAAGGTACCATTAACAACAACACCAGCCATTACAAGAAGGGATCTATCGACAACATTAGAGGCCACACATGTTTATATGAGAGGTCAAGTCAACCTTATGATGCAAGGCCACCATTACCACCAGTCAAATAGGCAACAAAGACCATCACAAGCAGCCAAGAATGTATCACAGCAAGAAAAGTATAAAGAACTAGGGTTAAATTACTCAATCTCAGAAGATGAATCATCCCAAGACCATGATACACTCAATATTGATATACACATGGATGAGCATGCACGAGAGGAATGGGAGGAATTGAATCAAGTATAGCACAAGGATATCCCTCAAGGAAGTGTCACCTCCCAAGTCCAGAGTAGTTGTACCTCCAAAGCAGAAACAAGACATCAACAAGGTACAAGTAGAAAAAGAGCCTACCTTACCAATCCAAGTGGTTTCCGAACCATCACCTTTGGATGTGGTGGTTGATTCTCAAAAAGTGGTCGTTGAAGAACCAGAAGCACCATGGTGACACATTATTAGATCCATCATTTTTACTACATTCACTAGGTCCACTCTTTCTTAACTAGCTAGAGAAAATGGACTACATATATCTTGATTATTCTTGAACATAGTTTGGGACGCTTGGGTAGAAATATCATGAGGATCCTCTGTTGTCATTGATACATCTACTCGTTCTTGCTCTACACCTATACTACTTCAAAAGTGCTATGAATTATGCATGCTTTTAAATCTTTTTGATGTGATACCTTGAGATTTACATTTGTTTGCATAACGATGTCCACAACATTTGTATTGTATTGTGGAGACTATTTTACCCTCTTGATGAATAATCACATATGACAATTCTTTTCCTTTTCCCATAATACTTGCTTTATGAAGATGTTATATCTACAAAAAGACAACATGAATCAATATCAAATAAGATATACATTCCACTAAATATATATCTTAAAATATACACAAACTAATTTAAATCTCTCGTAAATTTTTCAAATCCATTAATCTATATATTTACATTTTCTATCTATTAAAGTTCTAAATCATACACATGCATACTATTGCGAAGTAAGAATCAATGTTGAGTCAAAAAATCACAATAGATTTTAATTCTCAATCATGCACACACATACAGTTACACAAACCATTGTGAAGTAAGAATCAATGTTGAGTCAGACAATTACAATAGGTTTTATTTCTCAATCAAACACACACATACCCTTACACATATTATTGTGAAGTAAGAATCAATGATGCATCAAACAATCACAATAGATTTTGATTCTCAATCATACACACACTTACACATAATATTGTGAAGTAAAAATCAATGTTGAGTGAGACAATCACAATAGATTTTCATTCACAATTATACAATCATATGCACATACACATACTATTGGATGAAACTTTGTTGGATCCCTTTACAATTCAAGGATTGAGAAGGTGTTAATAATTCTACAAGGCAAAGCCACCTAGAGACATAGAAAGTTCTAGCTCACTTATTTCCAACACATACAATAGTTTTTAATTCACAATCATACACACACGTACACATGCACATACACAATCACATTAGATTTTCACTCACAATCATATGACATACACACACATACACATACACATACTATTGTGAAGTAAGAATCAATGTTGATTCAAACAATCACAATTTTTTTACTCACAAACATACACAAACAAACATATACTATTGTAAAATAAGAATCAATGTTCGTCAAACAATCACATAACTCACAAACAAAAATATTTTTCTTTATTGTTTTAATACTAAAAGACTAAATATTTTTAACAAGAGCTTATACCTTGTTCTTTGTACGGCACTATAAGTTCGCAAAAAAAAAAAAACTCTTGTGAGAAATGACTCTAAGCATATTCTTTTATAAAGCAATATCTGACCAAATCTTTTTCGATCGAAAAAGTATTTGATCGACAGTTCTTCGATCCAAATAGTTTTCAATCAAAAAATTATTTGTCAAAATTGCACCAAATTGCCGTGCAAAAAGTATTCACTCTTGTCTGAATAAGCTCATGTGTGTTGGAGCAAGTCTATGACAAGCCTAAGTATTGGCTTGAGTCTCACAAAGTCTTAGAAGAAGCTTTAAAAAGAAGACTATGTAAAGTTCACTTGTGAACTACCTCTTGTAACTTTTGAAGAGTTTACTTAATGTAAAAGTAAGAGAATCTTAAGTGGTTGAGTCCACTTGATCAAGAATGGAAAGAGGAGCCACGAATTCGTGATTTGTGGTAGGTAGAGAATCAAATCAATCATTGATTGATTGGAGAGTGATTGAGGGAAGTTAGCCTCCCAAACTCAACTATAAATAGATGGCAGTTTTAGTCGTGGTTAGAGAGACCTATGTGAAGACCTCCAAGAGCTGAGCTTTATGCCATATCAAGGTGTGACTACAAGGCACACATATGTATCAGTAAGTCATTGTATTGTACAAGCAATATACTTTCATTTTCATGATTATTTGAGTTCATCTTTCCATGTTCTTGTGATGTGTACTACTCACTGCCATTACTTCAGTTTTTCTCAGTCAGCTTGCAGAGATTGTTTCTCTGCACTTGGTTCATCATTTTCAGTGATTTAACTTGGTAAAGTTAGCTCTAAACGTCTACTATATGCTCACAAATTTTCATGTCATTTGGATGTTGGAATCTTCAGTTATGTTCATTTGAAGTCAACAGGGTATGTTCATCTTCACTTCTCTGTCAGGTACCCGACTTTTTCACTCATCTTGTCAGAGCCATTTCTCAGTGGTTACTTATCCAAATTCAGTGATTTAAAGCTTGTTGGATTCAGCTTACTGTCTAGTATAAGCATACAAATTTTCATAATCATTGGAATTCTACATTGTGAGTTATGGTGATTTTTTGGCTCACTGGTCTATTTCTGTAGCAGCCCGTGAAAATCGGGATGATGTCATCACTTGTTAAAAGTCATTCTCAGTGTGTGGTTTGTTATTTTTGATGAGATTACTCTCTAAAGTTAGCTCCTTAAGCTACCTAGCCTTCCCCAAGAGGAATGAATCTAATTGCTGCTGTGCTCAGAGAATTATGTAAAACACTGGATAGGTGTATCAACCAAGAATAGCAAGTTTTTCACCTCTGAGCTAACTCCAACTTATCTGTTTTGATCTATCTTTTTGAGAGTGATCTTCCAAGGTACATAGGGTGTCTAATACATCCATTGGCAAGCTAAAAGGGCCCACCATCTACTCCTGGAGTTCATTTGGCTGGTGTAGAGCAAAGATTTTGCAACACCTCTTCATCTTCAACACATACCTATCCATCTCTTCACAGTGGTATCAGAGCAAGGTTGGACAACATGGCAGATGGATTTCCTTCATCAATTGACAAATTGGATAGAGGTAATTACTCAGCTTGGTCATTAAGAATGGAAGCTTATCTCCAAGGTAGAAGTTTATATGGTTATGTGGCTGGAGATGAAGTTATGCCAAGTTTCAGGAACAAAAGTCAACCAACACAAGAAGAGCAAAAAAGATTGAGCACATGGTGCTCCAAGGATGCACTTGCAAGGTCTTATCTCCTCAACTCTATCTCAGATTTTTTGTTGCCTCACATTAGAAGTTGTAAGACATCTCAGGAAGTGTGGGATGCACTTGAAGCTTTCTTTGCTTCAAGTACTAAAGCTAGGAAGCATCAACTATGGCTGGATTTCACAACTCTCAAGAAGGCTCCCAAACAAAATGTGACTGATTTTGTCACAAAGCTTAAGGACATAGCAGATCAATTGGGAAGCATTGGAGAGGTAATAGATGAAGAGCAAATTGTAAGGCAGGTCATCAATGGCTTGAAGGCAGATGATAAGTGGGAAGCATTCACCACAGCTATGGATTTGTACATGGACATGCATGTACCTGATTTCAACACACTCATTGGACAATTACTTACTCAAGAGGCAAAGCTTATCAAAAATGGAGAAAGCTCTAAAGGTAATCAATCTTCAGCTTTATACACGGATAAAAGCAAGTCTAAAGATAACAAAGGAAAGGCAAAGAAAGTGGATGATGAAGTAGGTACATATCAAGCTAACTATGCAGGTAGAGGAAGACATGGCAGAGGTAGAGGAAGAGGAGGTAGACAAGGCAGGGGGAGATCCCAAGACTCCAACTCATGTTCTATTTGTGGATTAACTAATCATACAACTGAAAATTGCTTTAGGAATTCCAGGAATCAAAGAGGCAGAGGATACAATAGAGGAAGTTATGGCTACTCAAGAGGAAGGTTCAACAACTACCATGGCAACTACAACAACTACAATCATTCAAACTATCAAGGAGGCTACAAAGGAAGGAGAGACTACAATAACTACACAGAAGACTCAAACAAAGAGGATTCATTATTGATCATGAACATGGCTATGCCACAAGGTAAATCTGATGAGCATGTTTTCTACATAGATTCAGGTTGTTCAAATCATGTGGCAGGAAATGTGGCACTCCTATCAGATTTAGAAGATCCAAGGAATAAGCATGAGGTACAAACAGGAGATGATACAAAACATCTTGTGGAGAAAATAGGCAATGTCAAAGCACCTGATGGAAACATCAACCTACTTAGTAAGGTACTCTATGTCCCTACCATTACAAAGAATTTGATAAGTGTTGGGCAGATAGTAGAGAAAGGGTTGCAAGTCAGGTTCACAAAGGCAGGAGCATTTGTTGAAGATCCAAGTCAAGGATTCAGAAGAATTGCAAAAGGTGAAAAGACAGGTAGATTGTTCACATTTGAATTACAGGACACTAGAAACATTGCTCTCTTTAATTATGGTAGTCAGACACTCACAGAATTGGAAGTATGGCACAAAAGGTTAGCACATATTGGTGAAAGGTCATTAAAGCAAATCTGCATGGACCAAAGTGTACTTGGACTTCCTAATTTGTCAAAACAACATATGATTTATAAGAGCAGTGCATGTCAATTTGGAAAGTCTCACAGGTTACCATTCATGAAGAAAGGTTATATGCATGGAGATCTGTTGGAGTTGGTTCATACAGATGTATGGGGACCTAGCAAGGAAGCTTCAATATCTGGATCAAGGTATTATGTTTCCTTTATTGATGATTGCAGCAGATGGACTATCCTATTCTTTATGAAACACAAAGATGAAGTTTTTTCATGTTTCAAAAGATATTTGGCTCTTGTGGAGAATCGAACAGGTAAATCACTAAAAAGGCTAAGTTCAGATGGAGGGGGAGAATACTTCTCCCATGAGTTTGATTCTTTTCTTCAAGAAAGAGGAATCAAAAGAGAGGTAACTGCAAGGTACACTCCTGAGCAAAATGGAGTGGCAGAAAGGAGGAATAGGACAATTGTTGAAGCTGCAAGGTCTATGTTAAATGAAAAGCATTTACCTAATTACTTATGGGCTGAGGCTGTATCTACAGCCACTTACTTGATTAACAGGTTGCCTTCAAAATCCCTTGATGGGATGACTCCATATGAGGCTTGGAATGGAAGAAGACCAAGTTTAGATCATTGTAAAATTTTTGGATGTATTGCTTTTGCTCATGTTCCTTCACAGGTTAGAGGCAAGATGGATCCAAAAGCAGAAAGGTGTGTATTTATTGGATATGACAACAATCAAAAGGGCTACAGGTTATACAACCCTACCAACAAAGGATTCTTGGTAAGCAGAGATGTAGTTTTTGATGAGAACAATTCATGGTATGAAGATTCATGCAGGAAGATCAATTTACCATATGCTCTTGAAGAAGATTTTCCAAAGCTTGGTAGAGAACAATCAAAGATTGAAGAACAAGACACCTCAGAGGATGATGAAGAATGTCAGATGGAAAAGATCAAAGCATGGAAGTCTAAAGGTAAATCAAAATTGCAGGAACTTGGACATGAAGCAGAATCATCACATCATGGCCTAAGAAGATCTATGAGGGAAAAGAAAAAACCAGAAAGGTATGGGTTTGACACCTCATTAGTAACTAAACATTCTATCTACATAGCACAGGACATAAACCAAGAGGAGCCATCATCATTTGAAGAGGCCAAAGCAAAAACAGAATGGAAGCATGCAATGAAGGAAGAGATTGAAGCACTTGAGGAAAACAACACTTGGGATTTGGTGCCCAAGACTTCATCCATGAAGGTAATAGGCTCAAGATGGGTCTATAAACTCAAGAAGAATTCTGATGGTTCAATTAACAGGTATAAGGCAAGGCTTGTAGCAAAAGGCTTTGCACAAACTCAGGGAATTGATTATGAGGAGACTTTCTCTCCTGTGGCAAAGATGCCTACTATTAGGGTTTTGCTTAGTATTGCCTCTTCCAAGAATTGGAAGATACTTCAACTAGATGTAAAGAATGCATTCTTGAATGGTTGGATAACAGAAGAGGTATATATGGCACAACCACCTGGTTTTGAGAGTCAAGTTTATCCTGATTATGTGTGTAAACTTAACAAAGCATTGTATGGTCTCAAGCAAGCTCCAAGAGCTTGGAATTTCAGGCTTGTTTCATTCTTGCAGGACAAAGGCTTTCAACCAAGCAAGGCAGATCCTTCACTCTTTATTAAAAAGAGTAATTCCGAGTTCATCTACTTATGTGTTTATGTAGATGATATTATATTGACAGGAAATGATGCAGATGGTATGAAGAAGATCAAAGATCAGATGAGAGAAGAGTTCAAGATAAGTGATTTGGGTTCACTTACCTACTTCCTAGGTTTGGAAGTTGTCTACAAAGATCATAGTTTGTTTCTCACTCAAAGAAAGTACATTAAGGACATGTTGGCAAAATTCAAGATGCAAGATTGTAAGATTGCAGGTACTCCAATGGAGGTCAATCACAAATTGAGCTCACATGAAGGTGAACTCATAGAGGACATCACATCATATCAAAGTCTAGTGGGTAGTCTCAACTATGCCACATTGACAAGAGTAGATATATGTTACAGTGTGAGTGTGCTAAGTCAATTTATGCACACACCAAGGAAACCACATATGGATGCTGCCAAAAGGATTCTCAAGTATCTCAAAGGAACCATAAATGAAGGACTTTATTATCCTTATGTATCTGATTTAGGTTTGAAGCTATTTTCTGATGCAGATTGGGCTGGCTCCAAGGAAGATAGAAGGAGCACTTCAGGTTATCTTACCTTTGCAGGTTCAAAGCTTATTTCATGGTCATCCAAGAAGCAACCCACAGTTGCTCTATCTTCTACTGAAGCTGAATATAGAGGTCTTGCTATAGCTACACAAGAAGCTATGTGGATGAAGACATTATTCAAAGATCTTGGATTGGAGTTTGGAACTCCAACTATTTTTGGTGACAATATGAGTTCTATTCATTTGGCTGCTAATCCTATTTTTCATGCAACGACTAAACATATTGAAGTTCATTATCACTATGTACGAGAGAAGGTTCTAAGCAAAGAGATTCAAATATCATATGTGTCCACTCATCAACAATGTGCAGATATTCTAACCAAAGCATTGGATGGTACAAAGCTTTGCAAAGTCAAGGCTATGATAGGTTTGCAGATAATCTTGGAAGATTGAAGACCTCAAGCATACTTGGCTTGAGGGGGAGCTGTTGGAGCAAGTCTATGACAAGCCTAAGTATTGGCTTGAGTCTCACAAAGTCTTAGAAGAAGCTTTAAAAAGAAGACTATGTAAAGTTCACTTGTGAACTACCTCTTGTAACTTTTGAAGAGTTTACTTAATGTAAAAGTAAGAGAATCTTAAGTGGTTGAGTCCACTTGATCAAGAATGGAAAGAGGAGCCACGAATTCGTGATTTGTGGTAGGTAGAGAATCAAATCAATCATTGATTGATTGGAGAGTGATTGAGGGAAGTTAGCCTCCCAAACTCAACTATAAATAGATGGCAGTTTTAGTCGTGGTTAGAGAGACCTATGTGAAGACCTCCAAGAGCTGAGATTTATGCCATATCAAGGTGTGACTACAAGGCACACATATGTATCAGTAAGTCATTGTATTGTACAAGCAATATACTTTCATTTTCATGATTATTTGAGTTCATCTTTCCATGTTCTTGTGATGTGTACTACTCACTGCCATTACTTCAGTTTTTCTCAGTCAGCTTGCAGAGATTGTTTCTCTGCACTTGATTCATCATTTTCGGTGATTTAACTTGGTAAAGTTAGCTCTAAAAGTCTACTATATGCTCACAAATTTTCATGTCATTTGGATGTTGGAATCTTCAGTTATGTTCATTTGAAGTCAACAGGGTATGTTCATCTTCACTTCTCTGTCAGGTACCCGACTTTTTCACTCATCTTGTCAGAGCCATTTCTCAGTGGTTACTTATCCAAATTCAGTGATTTAAAGCTTGTTGGATTCAGCTTACTGTCTAGTATAAGCATACAAATTTTCATAATCATTGGATTTCTACATTGTGAGTTATGGTGATTGTTCTGCTCACTGGTCTATTTCTGTAGCAGCCCGTGAAAATCGGGATGATGTCATCACTTGTTAAAAGTCATTCTCAGTGTGTGGTTTGTTATTTTTGATGAGATTACTCTCTAAAGTTAGCTCTTTAAGCTACCTAGCCTTCCCCAAGAGGAATGAATCTAATTGCTGCTGTGCTCAGAGAATTATGTAAAACACTGGACAGGTGTATCAACCAAGAATAGCAAGTTTTTCACCTCTGAGCTAACTCCAACTTATCTGTTTTGATCTATCTTTTTGAGAGTGATCTTCCAAGGTACATAGGGTGTCTAATACATCCATTGGCAAGCTAAAAGGGCCCACCATCTACTCCTGGAGTTCATTTGGCTAGTGTAGAGCAAAGATTTTGCAACACCTCTTCATCTTCAACACATACCTATCCATCTCTTCACAATGTGGGCAATGAATAATTTGGTCAAATAATAATGGTTTAATGTAAAATCCATAATTATTCACCAATAAATGAATTGTCGAATAAGGAATAATGCAACCTAGGTACAAACGTTGCACACATAACAACCTCAAGCTAGAAGCTATGTGGTAAAGCCTGATGTTTGACCATACACCTAGTCATTTCCATGAGGGACATGTTCTTTCTTTTAGTAACTCATGTGAAAGACCGACAGAGAGGTTGATTGCACAAGCAATTCTGATATTTTGTGTACTTGTGTGTGTGTTTTTTGGCTTAATTGGCTATGCACAGATAACATTTTGTTTTATTCTAGACAAAGCTATTGTAAACTTTTGTACTAATCAAGACATAGAGGCTTCTAGTGCAATGGTCTTTCTTCTTCTTCTCCATTCTTCTCCTACAAACACTCAATCCCCTTTCAAGTAAAGAATCCCCCAACAACATCAACATTCAAGAGATCATGATCTTTACATCTATCATCAACGAATTCGACAACCAAGCCAATCTTGGCTAATGCTGAAAATGACAACAGATTTTTCTTAATCTTGGCACATATAAAGCATATGAGAATGTGAAAGAACTACCATCAATTGTAGTTAGAATACTCTTTCCAACTCTCATTATAGGATAAATGGGTTGTTAGCACATGTGGTAGTATTTCGTGAAGGGGTATGCTCAAGTGAAGCGAAGAAATTGTGTTGCAAGGTAATATGTTTGGTTGCACCACTATCAAAGTACCAAACATTTGTGTCTATAGTAGATATGCATTGCTCATGTGAAGATGGTTGATAGTTGCAAACAGTAGTAAATGCCCAATCTTCATCTAGAATACCATTAAGAATAATCTGCACAAAAGAAACATCTAGCAAGATTATATCAACAAAAAACAATTGTTCCTTCAGATCTTTGATCTTTGTCAGAAAATTATCCATAAGATCTCCTTCATCCATATGCTCATTCTCCAACTCTTTTTAGAGGTAAGCAATACAAGTCTCATTTCTTGCTAGGTACAATGTTGTACGACTATCCCAAGTGCATTTTGTTATCCTCAAGATTAAATATGAAGGATAATGGCATGTTTGAAAGACAAAGAGATCAATGCATGTGCTTGTGCATCTTTGCCATCCTAATGAAGATGTTTTGCGGTAGTTGTTACTATATGACCAATGCCTACCCCTCATAATTGTATGTAGTAATGCATAGTTTGTGAGGCCCCCATTATGAGGAGAAGCCAAGCATGCATTACCCAATTGATGGGTGTAATAAAGTAAGTCTATGATCCAAGGGTCTGGCCGGTTCAGACAGATCTAAAATCGGACACCGTTTGGTCATCCGTGTGTATGAACAAAGATCTCGAGTTTAGACTTACTAGGAGGTCTTGTGCTCTTGTGAACAAGTGACCCACTTAGCCTAGTGGTTAAGTCTCATGGATGTGAAGGAGGAGGACTTGGGTTCAATCCCCATGGGGAACATGGGGAGAGTATTTTGCCCAAAGAGATCTAGAGCCTTCTAGAAGCATCCACTTGAGTTAACTCGAGTTAACTGGGACACTTGGCACACATGTAGTTACATGGCTGACACATGGATGGTTAGTATCCACCTGCCCAAGAAGGCAGTCCCCTGGAGAGAGCTATATATAGAGGCATTTGGTTGGGAGGAGAGTTATCTCTCTAGCACGTGGTGGTCGTAATTTTTAGGTTGTTGCAATGGGAATCCCAACTTGCATGTTAGATGAAGGTCAAATTGGACCATGTAAGGTATTGTAAGGAAAGGAATTTACTAGGGTCCCCAATTGTATGATGGTAAAGGGCATACTCTCTATGAGACTAAAAAATCATTCATATTCATCAGGTCAACTGAACCAACCTAAGCCGCATATGGGGATTATGTGGGTAGTGGCTATCCACATTCTACCACCCATGTACAACCATCGATGGAAGGCCACATCTCTCCATTAGCCTATATGTATACATGATTTTTGCATGACCCTAGATATTGAATGGAGCAAGCATACCTCTACCTTGGAACTCTCTATCTAGAGTTTTCTAGATCACCATTTAAGCTCTACCTTGAGAGTGCATGTGTGGACAACACCATCACCTTTGTACTTGTTAGTAGGATTTTTAAAATTCTACTATATTTGTTATCTTCTCTGCTAGTGCTCTTATGTTCTCTTGTGTAACTACGTTCTTACATGGTATCAGGGCGGTAAGGTTTGATTAGCTTGAGAAGTATCACTATTTTATCCTACTTGCAAACTAGAATATCACTAGATTATCTACGTGATCATGTGATGGCTTCATCATCAAACACTGGTCTTGGTGCTCCAATCAATGTTAATGTTGCACCTATTTGAATTTGTGTGTCTACATTCACTAAAGAGAAGCTGAATTGAACTAACTATATGCTCTGGAAGTTCAAAATTTTGGCAATTTTGAACTCTTACAAATTACTTTACACTATGATGGGACCAATGGGATTGGATCTAGAGCCTATACTAGTTCAAGATCTAGCAAATTCAAAAGTGACGATTTAGTGAGATCTAGATCTTTTATGAGCTTGGAAGAGGTAGAATGTTGATGCATTATGTGTAATGGTCACCATTGTAAGTGCTTTTCTGCTTTAGTTCAACACACTACTAAATCACATGGGGCTTGGGGCATATTGGCTTATCAATATGAGATTAAGGACCATAATATACAAAATCTAGAAAACTAGTTGGCAAATGAAAAGCATTCTAATATCAAAAATGTTGAAGATTTTATCAAATGGATAAAACATCTACAAGATCAATTGGCTACAGTTGGTGTTGTTAAAACATCTGAAGAGTTCGCTTGAAGATGTGTGCAATTCTTCTAGCAAAAGTATGATGGATTAATAATATCCCTTAACACTCAAGTAAGAACAACTCCTTACATTTGAAGAGTTTTGTGTTATGCTCTTAGAAGAGGATATGTGGTTGAAGAATCAACAAGGTATAAGTGATTATGCATTCTCAACGAGTGCAAAAGGAAGAGGTTCTTTTGATGGATCGAAGAAGAAGCCAACGAAGGAAAAGTTCACATGAAGTTGCTTCTATTGTGAAAAGAAAGGCCATGCCATGAAGGATTGTAGAAAGAAGCAAGTTGGTGAGCGAAATGGGACTATGAAATCATCTTGGAAAAACAAAGAGTTGAAAAACAACACAAAGCTAGAGCTATGGGTAGCTATTGAAGAGGTATGATCATATGATCAAGCTCATGTTGATGAACCATGGGTTTTAGATAGTGTAGCTTCTTACCATATGACTAGTAAAAATGATTGGTATAGTTCCCTAGTGCCTCTATGGGGTTCCATCAATGTAATGGTGGGAAATGACTCCAAGTGTCAAGCTCAAGGAACGTGAACCATCTCTTTTATCACTTCTCCACCTGTTGAGAAAAATTTACTTGATGTTCTTTATGTACCTATGCTTAAAAGAAAATTGTTGTCAGTTCCTGCAATAACAGATTGTAAACTCAAAGTTCACTTCAACAAGAGTGGTGCAAAAATCATGTATTCATTAGGTAATATAATAGGAAAAGATATAACTCTTGGGGTTTGAGGTCTACGGAAGCATGTCAATAGCACAAGGAAGAAAAAGAAGCTTGGAGCACAAAAAATAATACTGAATGTATTACCAAGTGAATGTACAAAGATAAGTGACTCATTAGGGTTATGGGCATATATACAAGTCAAGGGGAGAAACCTCCTAAAGAGGGAAAAAATTCCCCAGTGTTTGTAACTGTGTTCACACACATCACTACCAAAATATATCAACAAATTCCCCCTAGGAGTGATGTAGTGAACAAGGCGCTAGCACTTATGTATAAGGAAGTTGTTGGCATACAAGCTATAAGAGGAGCATACATGCACAAAAAGCAATCAAGCACAATCCGGCAAAGAGGCCTAATCATGTTTTTTTAACTTACTTCCAATTAAGAGTGATTTTCATCACTACACAAACATTGTAAATCCTATTTTTGGTAGAATAGACTCCATTTTGTTCAAGCCGAGGAGTCCTCAAGCTTGAGGAGTATTAGAATTAGCTACATTACCAATTTTGATAATTTTTAGATTCCGTTTGAGCCCACAAATAAGCTCTAGCACCTAATTTTTAACTAGGTCGGACACTAGGTCTAGACAGGTCCAAAGCTAGTCAAAAAACTATAACAAGAGCTAGAGAGCTCATTTTTGGGGTTAGATTGTTAGTGATTTGAGCTCGTGTAAGAGACTTTTTGACTAATGCAAAGAACTCCATTGTTCCTCTCCTTGTTCTTTCCTTGTGTGCGCGTGTGTGTGTATGTGTGTACATGTTTGTGTGCTTCTCACTCACACACTTGTGCCATCACTTGCTCATAGTCTCCATACTAGTCCTCACCTCTCCATGGATTGACAATTATGAGGTGGATCTCCTCACATTGGTACTTGCCATTGTGCTAGAGTGACACCAAATTTGGCGTTGTTGCCGGGGAGAGAGCTTCGAGGACGAGCATGTGATGGTAACACTTAGAGTTGAGACATTGGAGTCATAGGTAATATCATTACTTTTCCTTATTTTTCATCATTTTTTTCTTGTTATTTGCATCACCATCATCATCCTCACCATCTCCCACTTCCATCTCCATCTTTACAAAAATTTCAGTTTCTTGGTCATATTTCCCTACCCACCTCATTTCCATCATTTCACTTGTGAGAGAGAGCAAGAGAGAGCTTGTGTGGAATCTATTTTTTTGTGTTTTTGAGCTTTTGCTGTAGGTTCTAGCTATACCACCATCTCCAACAGATTGCGCAGGTACGATAGAACTCTCCAGAGGTCTAGGGATGACGACCTCTGTCTATCATGACAGATAGAGAAACTTAGTATTTTTTGTTTACATGCATGGCACAATAGACTAGACCATTAGAGCACTCCAAAGCATTAGAAAGATTCCAAAAATTTGCACGTTTTCAATCTATCGTGATAGACACCGTCTATCGCGACAGACACCATCTATTGCGACAAATAGGGTCGCGACAAACCAAAACATCACAGATGATAGACCTCGTCTATCGCGACAGACACCCGTCTATCGCAACAGACAGACCCACACAACACTCAACATCTATCGCAACAGACACCATCTACCGCGATAGGCAGTCATCTTCGGCAAAAAAACTTAAAGTGGTAATTTTTGAAAATTTAGGCTAAATTTTGGACATATTTGCACACTCAATTACCCATATAATTAAAAAGGCCTTAGAAAAATGCACGAACTTTTGAAGGTCCTCATTGTCTGTTTTAACCCCCTGAACCCTAAATCGACATAACTTTTTCATACAAAATCCATTTTTTGGGCTCTAGAGCTTGTTGGAAAGCTTGTGGTGAATCCTACACCGCCTCAACTATTTTTGTAAGAATAATGCATTGATTTTTAGATAGGTTAATTTGAAGTTGACCCTCAGTGGGCTAGGTGCACCAAGGGAGCTCTAGAGGAAAATTTTTGGCAATACACAAGGGGAAAAAAAGGGTATCTAAAAGCGTTTGAATCAAACTATCTATCAATTGAAAGTAAAAAATTGAGCTAAACTTCGAATTTTTACAGGATCATTGAGAGCTCGTGGAGAAACCAAAGGAAGTGCCAATGTGTGCAAGCTTGGGAATGCGTTTCTTGGGCAGATGAGTGCAAGAAGGAGAAGCGACTTGAGGTTGGAAGATCTCTCAACCCACTCAATCCATTCCTAGCTTAGGCTAAGTGGGTGAAAGCATGTTAATGGTTACAAAAAAGTGATGTCTGGGACATAGTTAATTAGCTAGAAAAACACGATCCTTCTTAGTTGAACATCATGCAATGGTTATTGAAAGAGGACTAAAAGTGAGGTGGTGGGGTGAGAGTAGGCGGCAGTACACATGTTGGAGCATTCATGATGTGGGTTTTTCTGCTTGTTGTAGGTTGGAGAGTCCACCGCAGTACCTCATCTCGCCTGGGAGTTTTTCTGCGTAGCTGATTGTTGTCTTTGGTAGCCATACATTCATTATGGAGCGTGCAAGGCAGAAGTTTTCTTGGCTGCTGTTTGGTTGACCCTATGCTGTTGTAACGAGTCATGATCGAATTTTTCAGGGATTGTCTTGATGGGTGATGGAAGACATACATGTGCAACACAAAATCGGAGGCTTTAATCAACTCTAAAGAATCGGTTCTCGCATTTGCTTATGCTCATTGCACTTTAGGTTTCCTAACTTTCACGTTGCCATGAATAGGGTCCACCCAAAAGCTCTGTATTGGATATTATTAGCCCAAGTTGAAGTGGAAAATCAACTCTGTTAAGAGCCAGAAACAAACTTTGGAAATTTGGAAGCCACCACCAACATGTATCCTTGGGATAGAAAAGACATTACAAAGCTTGATGCGATTTCTGTGGGTTGCAGAGTAGGAATGTGTTTCCAACTCCCTAGGTGGAGCATTCATGACGTGGGTTTTTCTGGGTGTTGCATGTTGGAGAGTACGCCACATTACCTCATCTTGCCTGGGAGTTTTTCTGCATGCTGCATGTTGAGTGGGGAATTGTGAGAGGGACTCCATCACTATAGGCATTTTTTTGCACGCTGCATCCTGAGTGGGGAATATTGATAACTATTTCTCTGTGTGTTGCATGTTGGAGAGTACACCGCAATACCTCTTCTCACCTATGAGTTTTTCTACATGCTGCATGTTGAGTGGGAATAGTGAGAGGGACTCCATCACTATACGTATTTTTTCTATGTGCTGCATCTTGAGTTTGTATAGATAACTATTTTTGTGCATATCACATATTTTGGTTTGGAGATCATTCCTAAAAAGGTAATTCACTTCTTCATATTTGATGACAAGAAGCATGACACCTTTTTTGTGCAACAGTGCTTCCAATTACATTGGCAATGGCTGAGAGAGCTAAACCTTGACTTAATCCAACATTGGGTATGGTCAGATGGTGCAGCTTCTCGTTGTAAAGATTGATGACATTGATTTTATGGTGATGTGTGGGCTCTTGGCCCCTACACATTTTAAACGATTCCCTCATTAATCTACTTTTTTTTTTGTTCTCTAAAAAAAAGGGAAGGTATATACGAGTAACATCTCATATTGTGGATGATTGTTGTAGGTTTAAAAGTTTGCCTAACAATGTCCATCTAGTTTCATATTGTTCATTCATTGTATCTAACATCTGAGGTTTTGGATGATTGTTGTAGGTTTAAAAGTGGTATAACAAGTCTACATGCGTAAGTGATGGAGCACATAATGATATCAGGTGAGCATACTCAATGTAAAGTCAATATAATAAAGTGGATTGATGAGTGGTAGATGTTATTGTATTTATGGTTTCCTCATCATTTGTAGTGTGTTGATGCAGGGAAATCTCGGACAAGAAAACTGATGGAAGTTAATACAATACCAGTAGTGGATAGTGATCAGCAAGCATTAAGACGTTATTGGAAGGAAAAGAAAAGGAAATATAGAGACACAATAATGTCAAGGTCGGGCACTAATGTGGAGGGTAATGCTAATTGCAGTTCA
This sequence comes from Ceratopteris richardii, assembly GCA_020310875.1. Taxonomy (NCBI): domain Eukaryota; kingdom Viridiplantae; phylum Streptophyta; class Polypodiopsida; order Polypodiales; family Pteridaceae; genus Ceratopteris; species Ceratopteris richardii. The sequence goes on along the minus strand of CM035439.1, from coordinate 127,161,867 downwards.
AGCAACTTGGATGGCATTGTGGATAAGATCATCAAGTATTTTAAAAATCAAACTAGACACTTATGTTGTGAAGATAAAATCGAGGCACTAAATAGGATGTTGCAGAGTCCATGTATTGGGCAACTTTTTGATGCAATGGGCAGTAACAAAGATCATGTAACGTGCCCTTTTCATCAATCTTCAGAATACACTGCAAAGTATGAGAAAGAATTCTGATGACCTTGTGTTGAAGAGATCAACATTAATGATGGCTCTAAATAGTGATGCATATTCATCAACAAATCAGATAAATATTTCAAGACTTTCTAGGGTATTGGGAGTAAGCAGGAAAGTCATCTATGATACGATTGGACGGTTAAGTACAATTGAGGTTGATCATAGTTTTTTGAAGGCAATTGGTAGGGCAACACGTACCACATGTATCACACAAGAGGTCAAGCATCTGATTATCACGTTTTGGACAATAGAGAGTAGGGTGTCACCAAATAAGAAGGATATAAGCAGGACCCGACATGGCAGAAATCAATATTTGGAGCATCTTGTTCACCTTCTTGATGTATCTCAAGTAATCCTATTTTCAATCATCATTTCACAATTTTTACCTAATTATACAAGAGCCAGTAATAAGTAACTTATAGTAAAATCTAATAGTAATAGCTAACTAGTAACAAGCTAATATTAATAGCTAACTAGTAACAAGCTATTTCGAAATAGGTTATTACAAGCAACTAACCAAGAAATTGGCTCTTAAGTAATAGCCAATTAGTAAGAAGTTAATTGTAATAGCTAATTACTAATAACCATCCAAGAACCAACTACTTCGTAATAGCTAATTGGTAACAAGATAATTACTAATAACTAGTTACTAACAACTAACCAAGAAGTAGCTACTTAATAATAACAAACTCTTAACAAGATAAATAGTAATAGATAATTACTAACAACTAAGAACCAGCTACTTAGTAATAGGTAACTAGTAACAAGCTAATTAGTAATAGATAATTACAAACAACTAACCAAGAACCAACTACTTAGTAATAGCTAATTAGTAAAAGCTAATTAGTAATAGCTAATTACAAATAGCTAACCAAGAACTAGCTGCTTAGTAATATTTAATTACTAACAAGCTAATTAGTAGTAGATAATTACTAATGACTAACTAAGAACTAACTACTTAGTAATAGCTAATTGGTAACAAGCTAATTAGTAATAGATTATTAGTAATAATTAATTACAAACAATTAACCAACAACTAGCTGCTTAATAATAACTAACTATTAACAAGCTAAATAGTAGTCGCTAATTACTGAGAACTAGCTAAGAACTAGCTACTTAGCAATAGGTTACTAGTAGCAAGCTAATTAGTAATAGCTAAGTACAAACGGCTATCCAAGAACCAACTACTTAGTAATAGGTAATTAGTAACAAGCTAGTTAGTAATAGCTAATTAGTAACAAGCTAATTAGCAATAGCTAATTACAAACAGCTAATGAAGAACTGTTGGAGTTTATTGATCTCCAAAGTACAGCTAGAAGTAGGTGAAACCCAACACGACCTAGATGACTTTTTTGCAAACTTGTATGCAGAGACTAGTTTTCTTGTAGAGCAAACTGCTCTTTACTCACTCAGAATTTTCCAAAACTATTTCACAAACATAAACTAGACTCTAAGAGCTTTCCAACAAGCTATAGAACACCTCAAATGAATAAATACACAATGAGCTATGACCTGTGCAAGATGCAGCTTTAATGGAGACCTTGAAACAAAGATGAATCCGAGGACACACATCACTTGCAGAGACTACTGCTCTTAAGTCACTAGTCCAATGAATCTGATACTTTCCAAAATACATGTAGACTTTAAGAGCTTTCTAACAAGCCAAATAACACATTATTTGGATACATACACAAGGAGATATGACCTCTGCAAGTTTGAGGTTTAATGGAGACTTCAGCAGGGGGTAAAACCAATGATTATGAAAATTTACAGGGAAAAAGTAGACAGTAAGAGCTTTCAAATGAGCTATCAACCATGTAATTTGAATCTATAATGAGGGAGATACAAGCTCTGCAATCTCTGCATACAAAACTACAGCAGCATAGAGATACACATATGACTCTCTTGGACATCCCACAAGATCACGACTTTTCTCCTCTTTTTATAGCATGGGAAACTAATCTAAAACCTTCCTAATACATCTAAATTCGTGGTAGACACTTGGATGGAGGTATTACATGACTCAAGTGCTCAAATAAGCAAAGTATTAATGGACTTTGAGAACTAGCCACATCGACCTTCCACTAGGACACCACTGCAGCTCCCTTGTGACTCACTAATTTGACTCACCATGTTCTAGAACTCACGTGGTATTTTTGCTACATTTTATGAATAATATGAGCCTTCTTGAAGTATTTGAAGACTTCCCAAAGGTATTTACATAATTTGAAACTTGTACCCTACATAAAACAAATGTTCGCAACATTCTCCCCCTCAAGTTTCAAAGGGTATTTCCTTCATGCCAAGAATATAGTTGAATCTTTGAAGCTTTGGTCCATCCAAGGATTTGGTGAAGATATCTGCAACTTGATCCTTTGTTCCCACAAAAGAAACTTGTACTTCATTGTTTATGGTCTTCTCTCGAACATAATAATAGTGAACCTCTATATGCTTTGTTCTAGCATGAAAAATAGGATTTGAGGTCATATGAATGCTGCTCAAGTTATCCCCATAGATCAGTGGTACATCAACCTGCACATTGAAGTCATGAAACAACTTTTTAAACCACATAACCTTAGTAGTAGCCAATGCTAAACCTCTATACTTAGCCTCTGTAGAAGATAAAGCAACTGTAGGCTGTTTCTTTGAACTCCATGTTAATGTCTTGTTTCCTGCTATTACCACATATCCACTTGTGGATCTTCTGTCATCTTTGCTTCCAGCCCAATCTACATCACTAAAGACTTTAAGAGTTATATCAGCATCATGACTATAAAATAATCCTTCGTTCATAGTACCTTTCAAATACCTAAGCACTCTTTTCGTTGCATGCATATGAGGTACTCTAGGTTCATGCATAAACTGTGACAATACTCCCACTGCATAGCATATATCAGGTCTAGTTTTTGTTGCATAAATCAAAGATCCTACCATGGATCTATATACATTCATATCATGCAACTCATCACCTTCCTTTGCACTCAGCTTTACATTACATTTCATTGGAGTAGAAACAAATTTACATTCATGTATACCAAACCTTTTTAGCATATCACATATATACTTTCTCTGTATCAACCACATACCTTCATCGCTATACACAATTTCAATCCCAAGAAAGTATCTAAGCAAACCAAGATATGAAATTTTAAATTCCTTTCCCAAATTACCTTTTATCTCATCAATTTCTTTTGCATCATTCCCTGTAATCAACAAGTCATCCACATAAATGCATACATAGACACACATGTCATCTACATGTTTTGGATAAAGTGAAGGATCAGCATGACTCGTTGTGTATCCTTGCATCATAAGATACTTTACCAACCTTGCATTCCATGCCCTTGGTGCCTGCTTAAGACCATACAATGCCTTCTTTAACCTGCATACATGATTAGGACATTTTGCATCCACATAACCATCTGGTTGTGACATATACACTTCTTCATTTAACTCACCATTAAGAAAGGCATTCTTTATATCGAGTTGATATATATTCCACCTTTTACTTGCAGCTAAAGCCAACAAAGTTCTTACTGTTGCCATGTTTGCTACTGGACTAAATGTTTCCTCATAGTCCACTCCTTGAGTTTGATTATATCCTTTTGCTACAAGTCTAGCCTTATATCTTGACACACTACCATCACTATTTCTTTTAATCTTAAAAACCCATTTGCATCCAATTACCTTTTGCTTTGGTGTCTTTGGAACTAAATTCCAAGTCTTGTTATCCTGTAGTGCTTCCATTTCTTCTCTCATTGCTTTCTCCCACTTTTCATCTCCTTTTGCCTCATCATAACATGTGGGTTCATTTTCCTGCTCAACTTTTGTCATAAAAGCATAATGAGTATTCATGAAAGATTCATTAAAACTATCAAGGAGGCTACAAAGGAAGGAGAGAATTCAATAACTACACAGAAGACTCAAACAAAGAGGATTCATTATTGATCATGAACATGGCTATGCCACAAGGTAAATCTGATGAGCATGTTTTCTACATAGATTCAGGTTGTTCAAATCATGTGGCAGGAAATGTGGCACTCCTATCAGATTTAGAAGATCCAAGGAATAAGCATGAGGTACAAACAGGAGATGACACAAAACATCATGTGGAGAAAATAGGCAATGTCAAAGCACCTGATTGAAACATCAACCTACTCAGTAAGGTACTCTATGTACCTACCATTACAAAGAATTTAATAAGTGTTGGGCAGATAGTAGAGAAAGGGTTGCAAGTCAGGTTCACAAAAGCATGAGCATTTGTAGAAGATCCAAGTCAAGGATTCAGAAGAATTGTAAAAGGTGAAAAGACAGGTAGATTGTTCACATTTGAAATACAGGACACTAGAAACATTGCTCTCTTTAATTATGGTAGTCAGACACTCACAAAATTAGAAGTATGGCACAAAAGGTTAGCACATATTGGTGAAAGGTCATTAAAGCAAATTTGCAGGGACCAAAGTGTACTTGGACTCCCTAATTTGTCAAAACAACATATGATTTATAAGTGTAGTGCATGTCAATTTGGAAAGTCTCACACGTTACCATTCATGAAGAAAGGTTATATGCATGGAGATCTCTTGGAGTTGGTTCATACAGATGTATGGGGACCTAGCAAGGAAGCTTCAATATCTAGATCAAGGTATTATGTTTCCTTTATTGATGATTGCAGCAGATGGACTATCCTATTCTTTATGAAACACAAAGATGAAGTTTTTTCATGTTTCAAAAGATATTTGGCTCTTGTGGAGAATCAAACAGGTAAATCACTAAAAAGGTTAAGGTCAGATGGAGGGGGAGAATACTTCTCCCATGAGTTTGATTCTTTTCTTCAAGAAAGAGGAATCAAAAGAGAGGTAACTACAAGGTACACTCCTGAGCAAAATGGAGTGGCAGAAAGGAGGAATAGGATAATTGTTGAAGCTGCAAGGTCTATGTTAAATGAAAAGCATTTACCTAATTACTTATGGGTTGAGGCTGTATCTACAGCCACTTACTTGATTAACAGGTTGCCTTCAAAATCCCTTGATAGGATGACTCCATATGAGGCTTGGAATGGAAGAAGACCAAGCTTAGATCATTGTAAAATTTTTGGATGTATTGCTTTTGCTCATGTTCCTTCACAGGTTAGAGGCAAGATGGATCCAAAGACAGAAAGGTGTGTATTTATTGGATATGACAACAATCAAAAGGGCTAGAGGTTATACAACCCTGCCAACAAAGGATTCTTGGTAAGCAGAGATGTAGTTTTTGATGAGAACAATTCATGGTATGAAGATTCATGCAGGAAGATCAATTTACCATATGATCTTGAAGAAGATTTTCCAAAGCTTGGTAGAGAACAACCAAAGATTGAAGAACAAGACACCTCAGAGGATGATGAAGAATCTCACATGGAAAAGATCAAAGCATGGAAGTCTAAAGGTAAAGCAAAATTGCAGGAACTTGGACATGAGGCAGAATCATCACATCATGGCCTAAGAAGATCTATGAGGGAAAAGAAAAAACCAGAAAGGTATGGGTTTGACACCTCATTAGTAACTAAAAATTTTATCTACATAGCACAGGGCATAAACCAAGAGGAGCCATCATCATTTGAAGAGGTCAAAGCAAAAACAGAATGGAAGCATGCAATGAAGGAAGAGATTGAAGCACTTGAGGAAAACAACACTTGGGATTTGGTGCCCAAGACTTCATCCATGAAGGTAATAGGCTCAAGATGGGTCTATAAACTCAAGAAGAATTCTGATGGTTCCATTAACAGGTATAAGGCAAGGCTTGTAGCAAAAGGCTTTGCACAAAAACATGGAATTGATTATGAGGAGACCTTCTCTCCTGTGGCAAAGATGCCTACTATTAGGGTTTTGCTTAGTATTGCCTCGTCCAAGAATTGGAAGATACTTCAACTAGATGTAAAGAATGCATTCTTGAATGGTTGGATAACAGAAGAGGTATATATGGCACAACCACCTGGTTTTGAGAATCAAGTTTATCCTCATTATGTGTGTAAAATTAACAAAGCATTGTATGGTCTTAAGCAAGATCCAAGAGCTTGGAATTTTAGGCTTGTTTCATTCTTGCAGGACAAAGGATTTCAACCAAGCAAGGCAGATCCTTCACTCTTTATTAAAAGGAGTAATTCAGAGATCATCTACCTATCTGTATATGTAGATGATATTATATTGACAGGAAATGATGCAGATGGTATGAAGAAGATCAAAGATCAGATGAGAGAAGAGTTCAAGATAAGTGATTTGGGTTCACTTACCTACTTCCTAGGTTTGGAAGTTTTCTACAAAGATCATGGTTTGTTTCTCACTCAAAGAAAGTACATTAAGGACATGTTGGCAAAATTCAAGATGCAAGATTGTAAGATTGCAGGTACTCCAATGGAGGTCAATCACAAATTGAGCTCACATGAAGGTGAACTCATAGAGGACATCACATCATATCAAAGTCTAGTGGGTAGTCTCAACTATGCCACATTGACAAGAGTGGATATATGTTGCAGTGTGAGTGTGCTAAGCAAATTTATGCACACACCAAGGAAACCACATATGGATGCTGCCAAAAGGATTCTCAAGTATCTCAAAGGAACCATAAATGAAGGACTTTATTATCCTTATGTATCTGATTTAGGTTTGAAGCTATTTTCTGATGCAGATTGGGCTGGCTCCAAAGAAGATAGAAGGAGCACTTCAGGTTATCTTACCTTTGCAGGCTCAAAGCTTATTTCATGGTCATCCAAGAAGCAACCCACAGTTGCTCTCTCTTCTACTAAAGCTGAATATAGAGGTCTTGCCATAGCTACTCAGGAAGCTATGTGGATGAAGACATTATTCAAAGATCTTGGATTGGAGTTTGGAACTCCAACTATTTTTGGTGACAATATGAGTTCTATTCACTTGGCTACTAATTCTATTTTTCATGCAAGGACTAAACATATTGAAGTTCATTATCACTATGTATGAGAGAAGGTTCTAAGAAAAGAGATTCAAATATCATATGTGTCCACTCATCAACAATGTGCAGATATTCTAACCAAAGCATTGGATGGTACAAAGCTTTGCAAATTCAAGGCTATGATTGGTTTGCAAGTAATCTTAGAAGATTGAAGACCTCAAGCATACTTGGCTTGAGGGGGAGCTGTTGGAGCAAGTCTATGACAAGCCTAAGTATTGGCTTGAGTCCCACAAAGTCATAGAAGAAGCTTTAAAATGAAGACTATGTAAAGTTCACTTGTGAACTACCTCTTGTAACTTTTGAAGAGTTTACTTAATGTAAAAGTAAGAGAATCTTAAGTGGTTGAGTCCACTTGATCAAAAAGGGAAAGAGGATCCACGAATTCATGATTTGTGGTAGGTAGAGAATCAAATCAATCACTGATTGATTGGAGAGTGATTGAGGGAAGTTAGCCTCCCAAACTCAACTATAAATAGATGGCAGTTTTAGTCATGGTTAGAGAGACCTATGTGAAGACCTCCAAGAGCTAAGATTTATGCCATATCAAGGTGTGATTCCAAGGCACACATATGTATTAGTAAGTCCATTGTATTGTACAAGCAATATACTTTCATTTTCATTATCATTTGGGTTCATATTTCCATGTTCTTATGAAGTGTACTACTCACTACCATTGCTCTCAGTTTTCTCAGTCAGATTGCAAAGATGGTTTCTCTGAGCTTGGTGCATCATTTTCTGTAATTTAACTTGGTAAAGTTAGCTCTACAAGTCTACTATATGTTCACAAATTTTCATGTCATTTGGATGTTGAAATCTTCAGTTATGTTCATTTGAAGTCAACAAGGTCTATTCATCTTCACTTCTCTGTCAGGTACCCGATTTTTTTACTCATCTTGTCAGAGCCATTTCTCAGTGGTTACTTATCCAAATTCAATGATTTAAAGCTTTTTGGATTGAACTTACTGTCTAGTATAACCATACAAATTCATAATTATTGGATTCCTACATTTTGAGTTATGTTCATTTTTCTGCTCACTGGTCTCAAACTATAGCAGCCCGTGAAAATCGAGATGATGTCATCACTTGTTAAAACTCATTCTCAGTGTGTGGTTCATTATTTTTCATGGGATTTCTCTTGAAAGTTAGCTCTTTAAGTTATCTAGACTTTCACAAGAGGAATTAAGCTAATTGCTACTGTACTCAGAGAATTATGCAAAACAGGTGTATGAACCAAGAATAACAAGTTTTTCACCTCTGAGCTAACTCCAACTTATCTGTTTTGATCTATCTTTTTGAGAGTGATCTTCCAAGGTACATAGGGTGTCTAATACATCCATTGGCAAGATAAAAGGGCCCACCACATACTCCTGGATTTCATTTGGCTGGTGTAGATCAAGGATTTTGCAACACCTCTTCATCTTCAAGCACATACCTATCCATCTCTTCACAATACCACTCTTAGAAAAATCAGTGATGAATGCTTCAAGAAGTTGATCTATATTTCTGAAATGATCTTGGTGAAGCGGTTGAAACCAAGTCAATGTGATGTTCTTGAGAGTTAGGCCGAAATCATTGTATTGAGTGAACAAGTCTTCCACTTGTTCTGCTCTTAAAACTTTCCTAAACTCTGCTACATGCTCATAAGGGTCTCCAGTGCCATCGAAGCAATTCTTCATGGACTTAACCAATTGTGTAGGCCTCAAGGTCCTAATGTGTTCTCTAGGCCTTGGCAGAGGGAATTCATCTGGATTTCTTGGATTCCTTGGGTCCCTATGTCTCTCATTTTCCATCCTATTTGTCTCTGTTCTTATTCTTTGTCTTCCCAGGGGGTTACAAAGCTCACGTCGGGTCTATCTCTACTCCTCTCTCTTTGAGTGCCATGAGCCTCCGAGGTTCCAGCTCCTTGGTGACCATAGGATACATTAGACCACGGTTGGGGAAAAACAAATTCACCCTTCCAAGTGTAGGCATGTCTTCCATGTTCTGTGTTGGGTTGTAGGGTATGCACACACCCACAATTGTGCATAGGAACCCTCCCTAGACCAAAATAATATCTCTTTTTGTATCTACTTAGGATTTCACATAAGAACCCTCCCTTAGACACTTTTTAATATTTCTCCTAAAAGTAAAGTTTGGGAAGCCTTGTAAATGCTCACATCTTTTGAAGAAGCATAGAAAAATGCCCACGTGCACGTTTCTCCTTTATTTTGAGATTTGAAATATGTGAAAGGATCTTCTTGAGATATGACAGTTAGGCATGTGCTCCTTTTTGACTAGTCAAAAGGAGCACATGGGGGAATTGAGCTGAGCCTATAAATAGAGGCTATTTCTTGTAAAGAAGGGGTCCCTTGGCCATGGCCTTCGCCTCCATGCTAATGGAAAGAAGGATCATTTGGCTTCCACATTTCTCCTTGTGTGCTAGGCGTTGATCCATGTGTGTGGGTTTGGCATTTGGGGTTGTCTTGTGTGTGAGCATTGCCCTCCCTTGTTCCTTTTGACGTTGGCCATGGTGCCATTGTTCATGGACGTGGGTGTGTGTGCGTTGTTTGCACTTCTTGCAACTCCTCTTGGAAGAGCCTCTCACTTCCATATGAGGCGGTTAGGGTCTGTTGCTCCCCTTTTCTCAACATTTTGGCGCCGTTGCCGGGGACGTCGGCCTTTAGCCGTTGGGTTTTTTCAAGCTTGCCGTGCCTACACTTTGTGGATGCACCTCACACTTGGATTGAGTTGTGGATGCATGTGGCCTTCGATTGGTTAAGGGTACCCCTTATTTCTCATTTTGAGTAGTGTAGATCTTTACTTTTGTTTGTTGCACAAAAAACAACCCCCAACCCCCTTCTCTCTCTTACTCTCACATATACACACCCCATACACTCATTGTGGCACCCCCCCATCTCTGTCATTTCTTGTTGTGGGTGTTTGTTTTGGGTTGGAGGAGAGGAAGATTTTCTCTTTTTGATCCCTCCTTCTTCTCAAGTTTCTGTTCAAGAAATCCCAAAAAGATTTTTTTTTTCGGTTTTGCTTTTTAAGTTTCCCAAATCCTCGCATGACCACCTCTTACAAATCTCATTGAAACCATCTTGCTGGAGGTCCACATTCACATAAACCTAGTAATGGGGCATCTCTTCGCGCTCTCCTCCATAACTCTCAGGTGAGGTGGGGGGGGGTGTCATGGTGTGTGTCTGTATCCTCTTTACTGCAGCCTTCTTCATTGTGGATGAGCGAATTCTATTGCGTGAATGTAAGAAGAGGAAGGAGTTTCTTTTCTCCCTCTTTCCATCTCTGCCCGATTTCATGGGTGAGCTCCCTTTGTGAGCTCCCCGCTCAGGAGGCATCGTCAATCTTCGGACTATTGGGACCTCATATCTGCGGCACTGTGCACTGTTGGCTTCCCCCTCTCGGTGTATGTTTGTCAGGGTTGAGCATCGACCACTCCCCCTTGTGCTTCTGGGTCTTTCATCCTGCGGGTGCTGTGTGGCGTCGAGCTTTGTTGGGTTGAGATTCATCAAGCGCCCCATCTCTAGTTACTGCTGAAGTCGTGCTTATCATACTCCGCATCATCACTTGCTGTTTGGGGTTGAGCCCTCCTGCTCCCCTTGCATGTCGAGCTTGTAGCTCTGTGAAGATTTGAGCTTTGCTTCTCCGTCTTCTTGAAGGACACACAGTCCCAAGTGCTCTTCTTTTTGGCTGCTTATGCTCTGCTTGGGTTGCACTTTCTCATTTCAGTCGAATTCGCTCTATGCTTTTTCTTGCAATGGCCGGAGATCCACCTTCGAGCTGGCTCAGCTTTTTGGGATCTCTGTGTTCGTGTTGTGTGGTGCTTCCTTCCCATGGTGGAATGCATGCCCTGTGTATGTGCTCCCAGGGTGGGGTTGAGCAAGCGGTCTTCACCCCTTCCTCTGTCAGTAGCTCAGATTCGCATGCTCAACTGCTACCTCTGTCTCGAATTAGTTACAAGCTTTCCTGCATGGATTGTTGTTACTGCAAGTTCAAGATCCTTCGGGTCCTATTTTCTTTGGTCGGTGCTTCCATGGTGTCTTCGAACGATTAAGCTCCCCACTGTTTGCTTCTGGCTGTCTTGCTTAGTGGATCTCTTTTCTGTGTCGGTGTATTATGTGATAGCTTCCCTGCTTGGTGTGGGGTTGATATATTGGGGCCAAGCTCCATTACTGCTTCTCCATCAACTCACTAGATGATAAGAATCTACTAACGTCACACTCACCTTGTTCTTGCTTCAATTCTAGAATTTTGGCGTTTGCGACTATGTCGTACCAAGTAGGCATGTGTAAACTTCGACGTGATGCACCAGGATCCAAAGATGGCACTTATCCTTGTTCTGCGCTACATCTATGTATTGTTGGCACCAATGAGGAATGTATTTTTTTGGAGGATAGCTAGGGTTAAAACAGATATATGTTGCATTAAATATGAGATCCTAGGAATGCAAAAAAAAGGCCTGCCACAAAAACACGGGGATGGGCCCTGCATCTCTTTTGCAAGGCCCATCCCTGTGTTTCTGTGGCAGGCCTTTTTTTTGCATTCCTAGGCCATCCCATGCATTGTTGGCAACAAAAATAACAAGTTTGAATGGAAAAAGACTGATTACAGTATGCAGAAATTAAGACATTGTCAAAAGCATAAAGACTGCACATGGAAATTGGAAAAACAATATTTGGTATGATAAAGTTTTTACAATTGGCTCTTGGCCTTGAGCCTCTCCACTACATTCTTTCTTCTCTAAAAAGACAGTGGCAATTGGTAAGTCAAAACTGATTGGGATATTAATTGAGGGTCTGTCGATCCAAGACCTAAAGCTATTCCTATTTGACCTAATATTTTTCCTCTAAAGTTAACTCCTAGGGTAGTAAGGGCAAGGGACTTCCTAACTAGAAATATACAATTGGTCCCTTGCATTATTGTAGATAGGCATAAAACTTTGCTCAAGGCCTTCAAACACCAAATCATGAAGTGTCCTTGAGGGGAAAAGTCCTTGTGGATTATGACAAAATCTTCCTTTGGCAATTTTCCAATGTAATGTGCCAAGGAAGAGCCATGGCCTCGAGAAACATGGTCACCACCACTCCTTGCTGCAAATTTATCCACTTCAATTGTTTCTTGCACATAGACAATCATAAAATTAAATAGATACATCTTGTATGAATATGAGACAACCATAAATGTCATTAGAGACTTACGTCTTGAAGCCTACCTTCATCCTCTCCTCTTCCCATTGCATCTAATGGAATCGATGAATGGGCCATGCCACTTTGCTCCACAACAGGGGATGTTGGAATCTTCTTCTCCAAAATTCTTTCCCTTGCTACGGCCAGATCTTCTTCAGTGGCATCTTGGTTAGCATGGCCCAAAATCTCTTCACACACAAATGCAATGGTGTCCGCAACTGAATCACCAAGTGGAATTGTTGCCTTCTCGATAATGTCAGAAGTGTTGTCCATGGGAACATCCGAGATTGAGCAAAAAATACTACGGCATTCGTCGAGGCGTAGACCGAATGCCTTCTCAATATCGTGCAGGAACAAAAATTCCTCTCCGTTGACAAGTACAACTAAAAACATTTCCATCTCTACCTCTGGTAGAGTGGGTTCCACAGGGTCTAAGTTGGAGGGTGGACTATTCTGTGTACTCGCTTCCTTTAATTTGTCCACTACTCCTTGAGGAAATTCTCTGGAAATTTTTTGACTCTCTTCTAATAAGTTGAGAGCTTCTATCTAGGGTTCCTTCTTGTCATCTACAAAACCTCCAGTAACAAGATGGGGTAGGTCCATGGGTGAAGGTTCGGGCTCATCATTGACAAAAAAGATGGTTGTTGCTACATAGGAAAGATATTTTCTTCCCATTTTCCTTTTCTTATTTAATTGTTTAATTAAGGGCACTGTGTCATCTAACAGGTGCCCTGAACCCTCAGCAATAGCCATGAAATGCTTTAAGTGCTTCGCAAACACCTCATCTCCTTTATGAATGTAGAAAAGTAGGTCACAAGGGACCCATTTACACTCATATGCTAGAATATCTATGGCATATCTTAATATATAGAATTCCATAAAATCTGTGATCTCATCGATCACATCGGAGTTCATGGCTATTGTCCCTTCAAGATTAGGGACTCTACAGACTAGGTCATACAAATCCGTACGACCATTGTAGTCTGTAGTATCCAAAAACTCCATGAATAGATCTCGAGGAGATTTCATGGGAGTGGAAGTGCTAGCAGCCATTGCTTGCGCGCGAGAATTCTACTGGCTTGTCTGTGCTTTCTAGCTCTTTGAGAGTGCAAATGTGAGAAATGAGCACATAGAACCCATTTTTATAGCAGTTTCAAGTTTTTAAACTGACTGGGCCCACTTTTAAAAGTATAGAATAAATCAGTGCAATTTCAAAAAATGTGTTTCTGATGACAAAATAATGCACAGAAAAAAACATGAGCAACCACATTTCAAAGTAGTGAACAAACTTTTTGACATTCCAAAAGTTTTGAAATTACCATTGCAGAGAAGAAGGTATATACAATATCTAACATGAATCGATTGCCCTACTTTTTACAAGGTTCTTGAAAGTGCAAGGCCCAAGAAGTGACATTATCAGGTTGCAAAAGAACTATGACAATGAGAGTTCTGTTCCATCTTTGCTCCAATCTACAGGGACTTTCATTTTGTATTCCATTCTTCCGCCCACCTGTAATCAATTTGCAAGAAATTGAAGTCATTAAAGTAAAATAAACAATAATGAAAAGATTAATTTAACAAAAGCATGAAACATTTCTCACCTTATGTCCTTGAATTTTGAATTTGGATTGAGTTAGTCCTTCAAACCCCATAATCATCAAGTGTTCTCTGAGATTAGCCAAGGTCCAATGATTATTCACTAAAATAGTTTCTGTTTCATTATTGGGCAATCTAAGCTTTATTTCAAATGAATGTAAAGATCCCTCTGAACTTTGAAGTGGTATCCATTTGCCAAGTTTGCACATCCAACGATCATAGTAGAATCTGATGTATAATGAAGTACGTTGTTTCAAATATCAAAATCCTATACTTGTTCCAACTATTTTACAAAGATATTTATCACCTTTTGCAATTCCTTCTATCAAACCCCAATTTTCACCAAGAAGACTTTCAACTTGCTCATATGTGATATCTTTACACATGAACATGGTGGAAGTCCCTTGGAATGAGAATCCTTGGAACAAATATACAAAACAATGAATGGGAAAAGACTAGTGCAAACCTACAGACCTAGACACTTTTGTGAATTTCAAAGAGTTATGCATATCCATTACCATCTTTTGCTTCAAAGATGATACAGACCATATATCAGGTTTTGGCCACTCCAAGCTAAGAAGAGAATGTACTTCAATTCTCTCTAACCTTCCAAAATCATTCATTGTAGAGGGTACAACATATCTATGTGTGTAAAAGAAAACTCTATCATGGTAAAGTTGAGCAGGAGATATTTCTGGAAAGACTAGTGCACCAACATCTGCATGCAATGCCTGGAAAGTACCTGTAAGACTATGAAGTGGTTGCTCTTCCACCAAAGTAGAAGGAAATATATCTGAAACAAACAAAAACATATCTAAATAGTTCAGAAATATATCCGACATAAGAAAACATAAAATATTATAGAGTAATACTTACAATTCACAGGATATCTCATTCTACTAGAGTTTTCAAGTTTCATAGTTGCCATTGTCAAAACATGTTGTACAATAGCAACCATCCCATTGTCTCTATGCTTCTTGAAGCTAAGTAACTTTCCCTTCCAATGAAGATCTAAGTTTCCACAATCTCTAACTCGATGAGGCCCAACTCTAGAGGGTTGCATGTACACCCATGCACCTTTGGAGTACTCATGTGATAGCCACTTTCCATCTATGGCTTTGACATTGTGACATCTTAATGTGAGGATTTCATCTTTCGGTCGCCTAGAAGCTTTAGCTGTTACCATTGAAGCTAAAGGTCTTCAAGCTACAACAGTAATTCGAGATAGGAGATGCAGGTAGGTTGGAGTGTAGAAATAGGAGCTTCAATGGTGTGCTACATAATGAAAGTAGTGGGAAAAGATAACTTTTTGGGACTTGGGTATGAAAATGTGAGGTTTAGGAGGGAAATAACTCTTTTTTGAGTATTTTTGAAAAAACCCATTTTTTTTAGCTCAAAACATGCACGGATTTTGAATTTGGGGTCAAAAAGAGTACTTTTGATCCTAAAAAGTAACGGGGGGTCCATTTTCAGGTGTTATGATGAGTCTTTTAACTTTTTAGAAATTTTGAATTTTTGGGCCCAACTGAGTTACGAGATTCCTTCTCTCTCTAGAGGCAGCTCATTAAATAAGTGAGAAATATGTCCCCTCTTTCCCCTTCAACCTAGTATTTTATAGGGCATAGACTGTGGTCACCACCCTCTTCTGATTGGTCCATCACCAATCACTCCTTAATCTAAAAGGCCCATTCAAGGTTCATTTTTTCCCCTAATGATTGAGATTACAGACATAACCAAGATTACAGACATAATCAAGATTACAGACATAACCAAGATTACAGACATAATCAAGATTACAGACATAATCAAGATTACAGACATAATCGAGATTATAGACATAATCGAGATTTCAGACAAAAACACTGAATAATGCCAACTCTAGGGTGGCTATGAATGATTTCAATCTTTATAGATCTATCAAACATGGTTGTCCCCTTGCTCCTTTTTACATCTTCATCCTTCATCCTTGCGAAAACTACTAACGGTTACACACACAGAGTCATTTTTCATTCTTCCTCCCGACCACGCCGAGCGTACCTGTTCCTCTCTCAAGAGTCACACACTACTCTCTCTATCTACCCAAAATATATAAGTGCATCCCTATGATGCCATGTGGAAAAGTCCTTTCTATGATGTTAAAGTGATATGACATTTCCTTCCCCTTGACAACATTTTCGTCCTTGAAAATGTAGATGAAATGTCCATCCATAATGGTAGATAAAAGTGCTCGACTCCCCGGAACCCCATGTACTCTATGTACATGGTCATCTATGTGTGTTGTTTCCCTGTATCCTTCCCTTTAAGAAGTCTCATATGAGATCATCTCAAAGGTGGGAAACCATCTGAATGGTGCCTACTATCTATTGGAACATCAAGCTTACACTATGCTTGAGGTGGATTTGATCTACATCAAAGGCTATCACGCCGAAAGAATATCCGTTGGAGAGTTCTTTTTTCATATGCTCATTTATTGTATTTTTTTGAGAGATTTTTGATGGCTCATTTACCGTTGTAAAAGCCTTGAGATTTACACATGTACAGGTACAAATATAGAGCCCAAATCCCACAAATTTGTGGTGGTTGAAGTTGCATTCAATCAAGCAATCAATCACCTAAAAGTAGATCAATCAAGATCTTCACTTTTCCTAGATTGTAGGAAAGTGAATTGATTCCCTCCAACAACCATTCCCACCTTCATTTGAATTCAAATTCAACTTGTCGTGGAACACTCCTAGAGTTTATATAGAGGCTTTAAATCACTTGTACATTACATGGAAGCAATATACATACACTTGTGACCATCATTGTTTTGCTCCTTCAATTTTCTGCATCATCTTCTTCGCCAACAGTAATCTTGCAGAGGCTGCTTCTCTCTCTCCAGAGCTCCAAATTGAGTTCAAGAGGACTCATTGGAAAGTTATAAGTGTCTAGTTTATGCCTGTAAATTTTCAAAGCATTTTGTTCAGTAGATTTGGAGAAATATTAGTTTTTCTGCCTCGGGGTCAATCTCTACGTATTCCTAAAAAATAGGAAGTACCACCGGTGAATGTCGCATTCATTCCGATAGCATATTTTGCTTATTCCTTATAATTTTGTGCATTCCATACACTCAACCCTATGTGTATCACTCCCATAAAAGGATTTTTTCTAATTGTAATCACGCTGGTCGCTATGGGCATTTGAAGTTCATTGTCTCTTCCATAGATAGCAAGTTTTTTGAGCTAGTCGACCCGCGAACCTATCTGTCTTCTATCGACTCATTCTCCTTGATGCTCCAAAGTACATAGTGTATTTCTTTGCACTTATAGCATTCCTATAAGGTCTATTTGAGTCTCCATAAGCTCAAGGGCTGGTCTTGTGCCGGTTGGCTTGACCAAACTTCATCACCTCGAAACGCACCTTTCTACCTTCTACAAGCTTCTCCAAGTTCTTTCAGTGGTATGAGAGCTAGATCAAGATGGGTGACGGCTTTCCATCAATGATCGAGAAGCTTGATCGACACAACTATGCGGCTTGGCAAATCAGAATGGAGGCCTATTTGCAAGGTAGAAATCTTTATGGAATTGTAGCAGGTGATGAAGTTATGCCTATTCCAAGTTCCAAAGGAGGACCTACACAAGAGGAGACAGATAAGCTCACACTTTGGTGCGCAAGGGATGCTCAAGCAAGGTCGTACATACTAAACTCTATCTCTGACTTTCTATTACCACATATTAGAGGATGCAAGACATCTCAAGAGACTTGGGATGCCCTCGAGACTTTCTTTTCTGCTAGTACCAAAGCAAGAAAGAATCATCTTTGGAACGAGTTCAACCAAATGAAGAAGACACCTAAACAAACCATCATAGAGTTTGTTACCAAAGTCAAGGAGGTTGCGGATCAATTAGCATCCATTGGAGAGCTCATTGAAGAAGAGGTCATCATGAGGCAAATTCTCACCGGCATTCGAAGTGATAAGCAATGGCAATCCTTCACGACGGCTTACGATCTCATCATGGATGTGCAAACTCCAGACTTCAACATCTTTCTTGGACAACTCTTCAATCAAGAAGCCAACAATAGCATAAAGGAAGTTAACCCTTATCATGGTAATTCAACTAGTGCTCTATATGCAGATAAGAAGGATAAGAAGCAGAAAGGCAAGAAGAAGGAAGAAGATGAAGAAGAGACTTCCCAAGCCAACTTCGCAAACAAGAGCAAGTGGAAAGGGAAGAAGAAAGGACCAAAGCAAGACAAAGCCAAAGGTCAGAATGTTCAACCTTGTGCCATATGCGATAAGACCAACCACACCACTCAGAATTGCTGGTTCAATGGGAAGACCCAGAAAGGAAGTGGAAGAGGTGGATATGGCAGCAATAGAGGAAGAGGTGGACACAACTTCAACAATAACAATAGAAGCTATAATAGAAGAGACTACAACAATTATTCAGAAGATCAACCACATGAAGACTCATTGCTTCTTATGAATCTAAGTCACAAAGAAGGTAAAGAAGATGATCATTTATTCTACATAGATTTAGGATGTTCGAATCATGTTGTAGGCAACATTGCTCTTCTATCTGATTTGGAAAGTCCAAAGCATAGACATGAAGTGCAAACAGGGGATGACACAAAGCACAATGTGGAGAAGATTGGTAATGTCAAAGCTTCCAATAGCAGGACAAACATTCTGAGTAAGGTTCTCTATGTACCCACTATCACTAAAAACCTAATAAGTGTAGGCCAAATAGTTGAAAAAGGCTTGCAAGTTAGGTTCACCCAACATGGAGCTTTTGTGGAAGATCCATGTCAAGGCTTCAAGAAGATAGCCCGAGGTGAGAAGCATGGTAGGCTCTTTACTTTTGAAGTAGGAGAAACCATGAATATAGCTCTATTCAACTTTGGGTCTCAAACCCTAAGTGAGCTTGAAGTGTGGCATAAGAGACTTGCTCATGTGAATGAAAGAATCTTGAAGGATATATGCAGGGATCAAAGTGTTCTAGGACTGCCAAACATATCAAAGCAACACATGATCAGCAGGTGTGATGCATGTCAGATTGGGAAGGCATAAAGACAACCATTCAACCACAAAGGCTACATCCACAACAACTTATTGGACTTAGTACATACAGATGTATGGGGACCAAGTCAAGAACCTTCATTGGCAGGATCAAGGTATTGTGTCTCATTTATTGACGACCATAGTAGATGGACTTGTAACTCAATGATGAGTAGCACCTCCTTTAATGTCAATCCGGGAAGACGTGAGGATGGTATGAAGACCTCGAGCAAGTGGTGGCACAAGTGCGTGAGTGAGAAGCACACAAGCATGCACACACATACACACACACGCGCACACAAGGCAAGACAAAGAGTGAGAATCAATGGAGCTTTTCGATTACTTTCAAAATGCTCATACAAGTTCGTTTCAATTACAATCTAACCCCAAAAATGAGCTCTCTAGCTCTTTTTATAGTTTTTGACTAGGTTTTGGCCCTGTCCAGACCTAGTGTCCGGCCTAGTTAAAATTAGGTTCCAGGGCCAATTTGAGGGCTCAAACGGAGTCTAAAAAATATGAAAATTGATATGTAGGTACTTCTAAGGCTCCTCAAGCTCAAGGACTCCTTGGCTTGCACAAAATGGAGCTACAAAAATATGAAATGGTATTTACAATGATTGTTAGTGATAAGAATCACTGTTAAAAGATGTAGATTTGGAAAAATTGAAGGGCCTATCTGCCAGATTTGCGTCGACTGCTTTGTCTACTTACTCCTTCACCTTGTTCTGACTCTCTCCGTTGGCTTCCTTGTCTAGTCAATCCTTGGGTGCCCTTACTGCTCTCAACACCCCCCCCCTCTCTCGCGTCTGTCGTCCCTGACAGACCCTTGTTGCTGGGAGTGTTGGATGTAATATTCCACAACCTGAGTGGCAAGCTGATGTTCTTGTAAGCGTAGTCCTCTGGCCAAATCTGCCATCATACGATCCCAATCGATTGGTCCTGGAATGTCCGGATGTGGCAGACGTAACTGATCTGCATGGATCGCTTGTTCTACTGCGAATAGATGTAGCAAATGTGTGGGTCTGGGAATGAAAATTTCGGAATTGTATTCCCAGAATCCCGTAGAGAACATTTCCTCAAATGTCTGCTTGAAGCATGCGGGCAAGTACTTTATTCGTGCATGCCAAGCAAAGATGATAGTGACCGGGGGTTTGGCTCATGTCGTAGACTAGATCCTTGTTGCCTTGAGCGAATCCAGGGGCGGAGATGTATGGAGCTTGGACATTCCGAAAGGTTTTGAAGACAATGGTCATGAGCTCGAATATCTTCATACACATTTTCGCTGCTATATCAGGTACATTATTTAGGCGTGCGGACCAGTGCCGAATGGTTGATATCATGTAGGCTACGGTTGGAGGTCCTCGAGGTGGAGCAAAATATGGATAGTTAACCCAAGCCGAGCACTCTTTATTGTTGCGTACCTTGATTGCAAATGCTTGCCAGGATCTGCGACGTACCACTGGACAATAGCATGGATTATACTTGATATAGAGTGGCATGGTAGCCCAGGTACTCATCATCTCTGGGTAATCGGTGAGTAAACGTGCACGCCAATTAGGTTGGAAAATCGAGCCAGCACGTGCATCGGTCGGTAAATCCCCTATCTCGAATTGAGTAGCGAATGTGGGCTCCTTCCCTGTATGTCTTTTGACTTCTGCATTATAATCATGTAGTAAGACAAAATAAGGCATGTATTGCGATTCTGATGTTGTGATTAACCGTTGATGGGATAATTGTTGAAAGTAGGAAGACCGAAGGATCGTTTCTTCCAGATTCATGAGAGATCGCATTTGCACGGCCACACGATCATCATGTGTCTTACCCACTTTCTCGACCCTTCTAACCCAATCTGGAACTTGAATTTCTAACGTGTCTTGTCCTTCTTCTGTAGTTCGACCACCAGGCGTCGGCATAGGCTCGTATGGCTCTTCGTAGCTGTCCTCGACGGGGATTTCCACTACTGTTTCAGGTTCTGGTTCTTCAATGGGCGAGGGTGGTCGTTCATATGGTAAGAGGCGTGCTTGGAGTTCTGCCACCTGTTTCCGAAGGGTCTCCATTTCTTCTGTAGATTGTTGCAAGATTACCGGCTCCTGTTGAGCAGTGGGTACACTGGCTAACTGTTTCTTTAGATCGGCACATTCAGTCTCTAGTTTTTCATATGACTCCAGGAAATTTGCATGCTCCTCAAGTAGGATGCGGATGTCTTCTGATGGAACTGCTCTATATCTGGTAGGGCTAATGGTTGCTCCTACTGTTCCTTCCATAGCTGCTTCAAAGTTATCTTGGTTTTGTTGTTGAAGTCGTTTGTTCTCTTCTAATGCTGCTGCCATATGCTTTCTTAGTAGCCCAATGTTGCGTCTGAGTGTAGCGTTAGATATCATTTGCGCTTGAAGCACTGTTTCTAGTTCCTTGACTGCTTGGTCATCTACAGTTGATGCCTTTGATTCCAATTCGGAGTGAGCCTGGTGTAGTGTGGTATGCTCATCTAGGAGCGTCAGGTAGTCAGCTTCAAGAGTGGTGACTCTAGCTTGGAGACGTTGAGATTCTGCCTGGAGGGCAGCCGTGCGTTCTTCCAATTGATGGTAGTCTTGTTGTAGCTGATGTGCACACTGAAGTAATGTGTTGAACGTGCTATTTACATTATGAGATGCAAGGGGAAAAGTTTGAAATGCAGAGGAGGTGGGATTGGGTAGGGGGGTAGTGAATGCTGTGTGTGCCAATGATGTGAGTGGTGAGGTGGGGGGCAAGGGAGGGGAAGGTGGGGGAATCGTGGGGAGAGGTGCTGTGGTTGGTGAAATGTCCATTGGGTCAGACAAGGTGGTGTGTGCAGGGGCTACCATATAGGTGGGTATGGTAGGTGAAGTGAGTGTGGTGTTCGTGTAAATTGATGTCGTTGCGAACATCGGAGGAAGGTGCCTTTGAAACATTGGAGAGCGGAAGAACTGCTCCACAAAGGACGGGTATTGGGGTGGTGCGGTCAGGTTGAAAGAGGTGTGGGGACTAGATGGGAAGTGAGGGTCATGGAATGGAGGTACCCGTTTTGGGGGATAGGTCGGGAAACACAGGGTGCCTTCTGTGGGTGCTGGGTTTCCAACTACACTTGTAATTATGGGATGGCCAGTCATGGGTTCAGAGGATAGACGGGATGAAGTGTACAAGGGATTGGTGACGAAGGAGAAGAGGGTGTCTTGTGAGGTGGGTTCTCGAAATGAGAATGATTTGAATGAGGATGGGTTATAAGTGAATGTAGAGGTGATGACTGTCGTTTCTTCTGAGGTGGGAGGTGGTGGTGGGGGTGGAGAAGGTGGTGATGGAGGACGCTGGGGTGAGATGGGTGATGTCTGAACGAAGGTTTCAGCGGAGAGTTCAGTGGTGGTTGTGGGAGTGGCTGTGGTCTCAATAGGTACTTCTGGTTCTGTGACGGGTATCCTGATAGTCTTACCTGCTCGTGGTAACGTGTCCACTCTACGTTTGTCATATCTTACGGACTGGCGGACTGCGGTGTGGACAGCCTCTGGAACTCCTAAAGAGTCTGACACTAATTTGAGGGTGTCAATGAAGTGTTGGTCCACCCCTTCATCTGATAGCATTTCTTGCATCAAAGCTTGACCTGATACCAGAGAGAGTTGATGTCTTTCTTGTACTGCTTTGATAGTGTCATATAGCCTTCGTAGTTGAGCTGTATATGCAGGTGCACCTACAAGTTCTGGCACTTCTTGTTGCTCCTCTTGTTGCTCTTGATAATACTCCTCCTCATCATCCTCCTGTTCTTCATCTCCGTCCTCTTCTTCCTCCACTTCAACAGGTGTGACAGGTGCTTGGGAGGTTGTGGCCTGCGTTTGTACATTCTCCGCTTGTTGTGCCTCTTCTGCCTCCAGCTCTACATCTTGTAATAGTTGTTCGAAGTCTTCATTAGTGAGTTCTTCTAAAGGTGCACCACTAGGAAATTCGAGATCCGTTGGGATGGGAGGGAATATCAAGGTGGAACCATCCGTGCTGCGTCTTGGAAGTCGGAGTGTGAATGGTCGGACTCTTCGGGGTGGCGGGGTGACGTCTGGTGTTAGGGTGGCTCCACGTGGTTGAGCACATGGGACTTGGACCGTGCCTCTCATCTTCTTAGAAGGGGGTCCAGTGGATGTCCTGCCTCGAAACTACTCTACCCGATTCCACATCAGGGCTCGTTGGATTGGAATGTCATAAGCCAAACACCTATAAATGATTCTTGTCAGAGCACAGCAACCATATAAAACCTGTTTCCGCGGCCAGCGTTTGTGAGCTAAGTGTATCTGATCAATTATCCAGTGGGGTAGGTTGATGGTGAGGCTCTGTGTCTCTGCCAGATACAGGCTAAACCAAATCTTTTTGTGCGGCATGGTGAATCTATCCTGTGCCGAGAAAGCAAAGTGTTGCATGCACATGCGAAGGTGTATTGCAATATTAGGCGTCATGGATACCATGTCCTTGAGTTTGGTGAGACTTCGATTCTTCATGTAGTCCGGTACTAGGGTTTCCTTCTCTGTAGGAATATGCATGCCGCGCATATCCAGAGCTTCTCTCACCAAATTGTTTGATAGCCTAAACCTCTTGAGCTCATTCCCCTTTGTCAGAGATGGAATCACAAATGAGCTTGCACCTTTTGGGTTCGGATTTGGAGTCAAGGTGTTGATGAGATAGTAGCATCGCATGAAGTCAGGTTTTGGGAGTCGGGCACTGAAATAGGCACTCAATCCGGCTTTTTCCCATATCGGACGTAGACCTTCCGCATTTTGTAACTTCTCAAATTCTCTTGTAAAGAAATGGTATCTGCCTTGCTTTCCATTGTAGTCCAACTCTGATTCCCATAGATACGTTCCTTCCCCCAAAGGTCCTGCTACCTCGGTAAACCAATGTGAAGTCTTTCCCACGGGCATGGTGTGGCCACGCGGAGGGTCCGCAATAGGTATGATTTTGACGGCCTGCAATTCTTCTGGTCTTTCAACTGTCTCAGGCAAAACGGGTAAACTGTCCAAGTCCACCACTTGCGGGTTTGTTTCTGTGTGAGAGCTAGTTCCTGCTGCCTCCGCCATGTTGAAAATGTCGCAGCTGATTCTGTGAGAATATATGAATAAACGTTAACATTGCAATGGACACAAAAATGACATGGTGTCCCTTGTTACAATATTAACTTAAAGTTCTGGAGTGGTTAGGGTTAATAAGTGCTCGGTGCTGGTGTGTGTAGTTAGGAGTTAGGTAGACCTAAGAGCTAAGCGAAATGATGTGAAGCGGTTAGTAGGTGGTCATGGATTTACAATAGGGTCAGGGGGTTTGTTACAAGTCTTGGGCTGCCAAATGCAGTGGATGGGTTTTACTCGTGGTTCCATAGAGATTCTCGAGAGCTTTATAGGTGTGTCAGCTTTAACCTGAGGCCTTTTAGGGGCCCATTTACAACTGATTCTGTTCGTGTTCATGTGCCTTGGTGTTGAAAATGAGTGGATGTAGGCTGTGCGAGTGAATGGATCATGCTGTGTAGGGTGTGTTCTTGGTGTAGCTATCTGAGCCCGCAAACAAGCCTTAGGCACCCAAATTTGTCTTGATTGTGGGCTAGCCTTCATCGACCTTTTGGGCACCCAAATAGATTTCACATTAGCAGAAGAATTTCCGAAAGACTTCTTATTAGTGACGTGTTGTTGGTTACTAATAAGAGGCTTTGCCCGTGCGGTTGGCGTGGGTGCAACCGGGTGTTCGCCTTTTCGCACCCACACTTGGTTCACTTGTTGAGACATTCTGCTGCGCAGGTTCTTTTGATGTCCGGCATAGGTAGTACTCTGCTTCTTCTGCCTTTGCTCCACCTTTGGTTGTTGCCTCCTTCTGGCCTCTGGAAAAGAATGGAATTCCTTTGCATCCCTGACTCCTTTTTTGCGAATATCATTCCTCTGCAACACATAGTTTTGGACAAGAACAGCATGGTCATCTTCATGTGTACCCCTGGAAGGACCAGGAGTCTGTGCCTTTCCTAGTTCCTTGAGTGCTCCATTGTCTAATTCTACTGTAATTCGACTATGATTGACCCAAACCTGGAGAAGTCCACTTCTTAGGTTTACATTGACTGCTTGGTCATAGATCCAATCTTGACCCAAGACAAGAGGTTCAGTGAGATCCTCATCTTGACACACTAGTACTTTAACTGTCATTGCCTCATCATGAATGTAGAGGGGAAGTTCCACCTCGCCCATGCAAGGGGTTTCCACGCCTCCCAATCCTATGAGATATGCTTCCACAGGATTGATAGTTAACTGTAACTCTTGACAGTAAGACACTCTAACAGCACTAGTGGCTGCACCTGAGTCAACCAAGGCTCTTACAGTCCTTGCACTCTTTCCTTGTCCTATATCTAGGGTTACGAAAGGACGTCGATCAGTTATCCTAGGTGAGCTGGTTCCTGCAACTTCACACATTGCCATATGATATCCTTGATCTGCATAGTCATTTGTCCTAGGCTGCTCTCTACCTTGCCTTCGTAATTTCATCCTTCTGATGCGTTCTAAAGCTTCTGCTTGAGCTTCTTCTCTAATTCGCTTCTCTTCCTCTTTGCGTTTCTTAGTAGTGTTGAGTCGGCTGAGCATTTCCTCCGTGAGGGGTTCCTGATACAACTTGACTCTGCATCCGCTAATATAGTTAGGGAGAACATCACCCTCTAATGTGGCTAATTGTACTCCTCCACTCGTGGAGATCCTATTGATAATCATAGGTCCGTAGCCTCTCTTTTCTAGCTTCCTCGCGTGTTGTTTCAGTGTATAGACTAGGGCTAGATCTCCGGCTTTCAAGCCTTTATCCTTCACATGGGCATCGAAGTATGCCTTCTGCCTCTTTTTAGCTGCATATATTCCAGCAGCGGCTCTCAGTCTTGTTTCTCCTAATCGTTCAAGGTCAAAGATCCTAGAGGAAAGCTCATGACCTGTCCATTCATGCTCTTGTGCTACTCTCAATGTAGGGATCAAGAAGTCCAAGGGTAACACAACGTTTTGGCCGAATACCATCTGAAAGGGGGTGGCTTGGAGTACCGTTTTGTAGGCAACTCGGTATGCCCAAACAGCATGGTGTAGCTGTTTGTCCCAATCAGAGCGTTTAGTGTTCACTAGTTTCGTCAGTACATTGCATAAAATCTTATTAGTGCTCTCAGCTTGTCCATTAGCTTGAGGGTGATAAGGGGCAGACTTCTTGTGTACTACCAAGAATTCTTGGAGTAGATTTTCAATCACTTCGTTCAAGAAATGAGTGCCTCTATCACTTACAAGCTCTATAGGTAGTCCGTATCTCGTGAATACATTCTCAAACAAGAATTTGGCAGTTGTTTGAGCATCGTTCTTTGTCGTAGCCTTTACCTCTACCCACTTGGTGAGATAATCTGTCGCAACAATGATGTATTCCGCATGAGAACCCTTAGTTGGGGGATTAATAGGACCTACGAAGTCTATTCCCCACTTAGAGAATGCACGTCCACCCATCATAGGTTTCAGTGGCATCTCATCTTTGCGTATGGGATACTGAGTCCTCTAACAGACATCACACCGTTTCACATAGGTATGTGCATCCATGTGAAGGGTAGGCCACCAAAAGCCCGCAAATAGGATTGCCTTGATCACACGATCCGGTCCAAAGTGTCCTCCTGCTACACCTTGGTGAGCAGCTTCTAAGATCTTAAGATACTCACTTTCATGGACACACAGTCTCAGGTAACCATCCTTACCGCGCTTGTATAGATTATCACCAACGAGTGAATAATCCTGGGCTTCTTGTTCCAAACTCCTTTTTCTAGCTAGAGTCATGTCTGGAGGGAATGTGTTTGTCCTCAAGAATGATACTAGAGGTTCACTCCAATCTGGCACAATGGATACCTGATAGAGAGTGGCATGTTCCACAGGTGGTTTAGTGCAACAGATTGGGCATTCCTTGCACAACTTTTGGACATCCGCTTCCATAGTTGGCCAATGCACTCCGAATCTCTTTAGAGTCTGCAACGTTCGTTGCTTTGAATGGTGTTGCTCTAACGCACCTACATGTGCTAATTGCAACCATTTAGCGTACTCATCCTCTTCTACGCAACAAGCCAAGATCCCTTGATCTGTGTGCTTGTACATGCTTCCTGCCATGATATGGTATTTTTGGGCTTTTACGATCTCTCTATTCCGTGTGTTCACCACTGGATGATTAGGCCCGTATGTCAATACTGGTACTATTGGCTTGGCCCACTGCGGCACCACTTCCAAATTAAACAAGTAAGCATCAGGAAGGTCATCTGACACTCCTTGTGGGGCTTCTCCTGATGTGAGCCTAGAGAGGTGATCTGCTCTCAAGTGAGTCCTACCCTTTCTTACCACAACCTCAAAATCATATTCCATTAGCAAGAGAAACCATCTTACTAATCTTCCTGTATTGCATGGCTTGTTTACAAGATATAACAATGCCTGATGATCAATAAAAAATTTAAACTTATTTGCAAGCAAATAGTGTCTAAATTTCTTGACTGCATATACCATGCCTAATCCTTCGCGCTCTGTAGTGGTGTAATTCCGTTCAGCCGCATTCAATTGTCTACTGGCATAGGCAATTGGAAGATCCATATTACCTTCACCAGTAGGTTGTGCAAGCACACATCCAATAGCATAATTGGATGCATCCACATGAACATGGAATGGCTTATTCCAATCTGGTGTGGTCAAGATTGGTGCTGAACATAATCTTCGTTTAAGCTCTTGGAAGGAATTCTCACATTCATCCGTCCACTCAAAGTTTGTCAGAAGTCCGTACATGGGCTTTGCAATGACAGCATACATGTGTATAAATCGTCGATAATAACCACAATGCCCCATGAAAGCTTGTACTTCCTTGACATTCTTTGGCCTAGGTAGCTCTGCTATGGCTCTCACTTTTTCTTCGTCGGTAGATATGCCATTCTTTGACACTATGTGTCCTAGAATCTTGCCTTGCCTGACCATAAAAACACACTTTTCTGGGTTCAGGCAGACTTGGTATTCTCTACATTTGTCAAAGATTTGTCTGAGTTCAGGAATATGGGTTTGTCTAACCTTGGAATGAGCACAAAGATCATCAACATAGACTTCTAAACTCTTCCTCAGGAACTCCTTAAACACATGGCACATCAGCCTCTGGAAGGTAGCTGGTGCATTGGTAAGCCCAAATGGCATTACTCTAAAAGCAAAAATGCCCCATTCCGTGGCAAAGGCTGTCTTATGCTGATCCTCTGGAGCTATGGCCACTTGATTGTAGCCCGAAAATCCATCAAGTAAGCTGTACACTTCCTTGCCTGCCACTCTTTCTAAGAGATGCTCTGTGATGGGAAGCGGATAGTTATCTCGAATTGTGGCAGCATTAACCTTTTTCAAGTTAATGCACACACGCAGCTTGCCATTCTTCTTGGGCACCACTACGATGGGGGATACCCATTCAGTGTGCTCAATTTCATAGATAAATCCAGCTTCGACCAATCTATCTATCTCTTCCTTGATCTTAGCAGCGTAATTGTCATTATATGTATAAGGCTTTTGCTTAGAGGGTTTGGCATCTGAGGTCATGGGGATAGTGTGTGAGCATATGTCAGGGTCAACACCTTTCAAGTCCTTGTAACTCCAAGCGAATACATCTCTGTATTCTCTTAGCAAGGCAATCAATTCGTGCTCTTCTTCCGCTGTTAGGTCATGACCTATGTACGTACATCTCTCCTCTCCTTCTTCTAGGGCCACTACAATTTTCTTGGTAGTTTCTTTGTTATCATAGGCCTCTCCTGCTTGTGCCTCTCGTTTAGGCATTCTTATCATGACTCTCCTGTCATCTATCTCGTACTTCTTAAAATTTTCTGGGACCTCAAACAAAGATTCTTCCTCCTCTGGTAAGACTTCTTTCTTTTTTCGTTTCTTTCCTTCTTCCTTCGGGGTCATATGTGTTGCTAATCTTACATCATTTGTAACCTCTCCATGCTTCTGAGGTTGAAATTCCACTTCATGGAAATATTCTTCATCTGATGCAAATGGTGGGTCCATAATGATTGACTCTAGATCGGAATCACTTGCATCCTCAAATGCATCAGGACTAGGTTCGCATTCTTCTAGAACTGCCTCTCCCATGATTGGCTCTATGGAGAAGACTGAAATGTCATAGCCATCCTCATCACAGTGAGGTGTCCATTGTTCTTCATTGATGGCTACATCCATTGTTGCTAAAATTTATGCCCAGCCATGGGGTTCGAATTCCTCATCAGGAAAAACTACAGGTGCATAGGCTGGGTCTTGAATTGCTCTATGTGTCTCTTTGGCACCTATTTCTCTGGCCTTTTCTCTCTTCTCTTCCTCTACTGCTACTTTGCACATCCATAAGTGGGTGTCTTCATGCATCCATGAGGATCCAGATTCTATGGAATGCACAGATTCCGTATCATCTTTGGCTCTATGGATGGGATTCCTTTGGATAGGAGGGACATCTCTGTGAGAAAAATCCTTGAGATTGACTTTGGTTGTAACACCCAAGTGTTGCAGATACAAAGAATTGGTTCCCCAATCCTGTACCACTTGCAACTGTCGCATGAATGGTCTTCCCAAAATCATCTCATAGGCATGATTTTTGCTGAAGTCACATATAGCAAAACTATGCTCAAACTCGACACCACAAGTGGTGAGAGTTATTCCTTCTAGCAATCCTAGGGGTCTCTCTATGTGACCATCGGCCATTTGCAATTTCATTCTCGTTGGCCTGAGTGCCGGCTTGCCCCAACGCTTCCAAAGGGAAGTGGTGGCAATTGCAACTCCTGCACCTGAGTCCAAAATTGCCTTAGTGGTGTAGTCCTGGTAGGTAATGGGAAGATAGGTGTTCCCTTCTTCACCTTCACATAGGAGATAGTAATGGGAAGATAGGTGTTCCCTTCTTCACCTTCACACATATCTCCTATCTTATCCAAGGGAATTTCTGGCACTGTCCTATGGGATCCTACCCGGGAACGTGGTTTTGCAATTTCAGTTACTTGACTAGCTACATATTTCCGCGCTTCTGGTCTATCCTTGGGCAGTTCTTCCAAAGTGAGATCACGCTGCACTTTGGTGTTCTTTACTATCTCCGTGTTCCTAGGTATGACTGAATCGTCGTTCCTTACCATGACTGTGGGTGCTCTCATACATGTGGACTTTGCTTCCCATGGGCCTGTGAAGTGGGGTAGCTCTTGTATGGAATTAGACTCAAAGTCCAATCTCTCATGAGACTGAGTACCCTCATGTTCCCCGTAAATGGATGGAATGTCTTGTGGGAATTGGTCGTGTGCATCGTCCACAAGTTCAAATGGAGGGGCGACCTCACTTTCGTTATCCCATTTGTCTTCTTGAATCTCTCGTAGGAAGTCTGGTGCAAACCGATTCATAGAAGAAGAAGTGTCTGGCTCCGTAGAGTTAGGCACATAAGCAACCTGGGAAGGAGGGCTTATTCTCTCGTTGGCTCTTTCCTCGTTCTCATGGGTGGCTGGAGCACAAGCTTCCTGGGGAGGGTTACTTATTCTATTACTTTTCCGATCAGGCTCATACGCTCTCTGAGAAGGAATGTGGGTCACCTGTGGAGGTACATAAGCTTTCGGGGGAGGCCCATCTGCCTTTTGGGGAGGAAGATAGGCTCCTTGAGGAGGCACATGGGCTTCCTGAAGAGGCTGGCTTATCCGTTCTCTTGCCCTTTCCCTTCTTTGAGGGGCAGGTTCCCTTTCTGATTGTGCAATTAGCTTCTCTATTCTTTCTAACAGTCCATCAAAGTGTAATTGCGTCTTAGCTGAACTAGAGATGTTAAACAGGCGACTGGCTTCAAACATGGTCTGAGCCAATTCCACCATTTTGGCACAAATTTTGGTTCGTTCAAGCTCTAGCTCGGCTCTAGGGTAGCATTTTTCATGATCAGTTACGTTTGGCCCTTCTTGGATTCTGGCCTGATAAGCTTTCAGCATCATATTAAGGTCTTCGGGAGTGGGATCAGCTAGGACTGATCCTACTCTAGGGGGTGGTGGGATTTGATGAGGCGGTGGGGAAAGTGGTGGGTTGGATGGAGGTGGGAGTGGTGGAGGCGGGGTAATGTGAGAGGGAGTTGGAGCTGTGAGTTCAGTTATCCTCGCTTTGGTTTCTCTTATGCTTTCCTCAAGCTCACTCATCTTTTTAGCCCATTGTCTTTTCATTCTTTCTCGACTATCTTTCCACGCTCTAGTCCTTTTCTTTGTCACGCTCTCGGTTTCACTAGCCTCTGGGCCCTTTTCCTGGCTTGCCTCTTGGTTTTGCTGCAATGCCTGAGCTCTAGTAACCACCTGCACTGGTGCAGTGGAAGTGACACTTCCTGAGGCATCCACAACCAACCCAATCACATTGATAGGAGTGATTTTTGGCATATTATTGGGGTTCTTTGGGCAATCTCGTAAGAGATGCTCTTTTCCACAATCTTGGCAAAAGCCTTGGATCGTCACGGACTGATTTTGTGTAGGTGGAGGTAAGGGACAATCACGAATGAAGTGATCCCCCTGACATCGGTAGCAAGGTCCTCTAGGAAAGGGTGGTCGTACCTGCCTAGGTTGAGGCCTAGGGTTGGGGTTTGCATACATGACGTTCGTGTAATCCGACTCCCAACTAGGTTCACTTGGTTCTTCACTATAGTAGGACTCACCATGTTCCGGAGACTGCATGTAGTAAGCTTGGGGACTATCGACATGTGTAGAATCAAAGCTATGGTCACTCGGGTCACTTTCTGAGATCAATGGGGTTACTGGTACTATGGCCCTATTCAGGTTTTCTTCTGCCACAACATACTTTACTGGAATCACGTTAGCGGGGTTTGGAGGCTGTTGAGCTAGCACCGGTTGGGGTCTCTGTTGGGCCTGATATGGTTGCTGATAGGTTTGTTGGGGTCTAGCATATTGTGGTGTTGGAGGGTACTGGTTCTGGTATCTACCTTGTTGGTAGGGCTGAGGGTATGGTTGCCTAACTGCCTGCTTGTTGTATGGGCAATCTTGTGCGGTGTGATTGGTGTATCTTCGTTCTATGGTGCAATATTGGCTATTAGGATTGACCTGGGGTTGAGCCATAATGGGACACACGTTTGCCATGTGGTCACCACCGCATGTATAGCACCTCTTCGCTGGGGCAAACCTTGGGATTTGTTTGCTAGTTACACCTAATTTCTGAGCTACCTTTTCGGCAAGTTCCTCAATTGATGTGGATTGCGTTGAAGAGTGACTAGATGCACTATCTGAATCTTTGTAGATTTTGGAGAGCTCTAGTTCTTCCCCTAGGTTATCTTCAATGTCAATGCACATGCGTACACATTCTTCTATAGTCCTAGGGTCCTTCAGATACACATAGGATCTCAATTTCGTACTCAGCAATCCATCAAGGAATAAGGCTACTTGTTTAGCAGATGTGGGTAGTTCCGAAATAGGGCACCTTTCAAGATATTGTCTAAATCTTCTTCCGGCCAATCTGACAGTCTCTTGGGGGGTCTGTTTGAAGCTGTGAATCAATGAGGAGGTATTGTGTCTTATGCCTCTCTTAGAGAACTCTACAATGAATGCCTCTAGGAGTTGGTCTATGCTCCTGAACTGACGCTCATCTAATGGCTGAAACCATGTAAGTGCTGTGTTCCTAAGGGTTAGACCGAAGGCATTGTACTGCGTGAACAGATCTTCCACTTGTTCAGCTCTCAAGACTTGCTTGAACTCCGCCACATGATCATAGGGATCTCCTGTGCCGTCAAAGTAATTCTTCATGGACTTAACTAGCTGGGTGGGTCTCAAAGTTCTTGTGTGCTCTCTAGGCCTCGGCAGAGGGAATCAATCTACATTTCTTTGGTTCCTGTGGGCTCTATGCATCTCAGGTTCTACCCTATTCGTCTCTGTTCTCGTTCTTTCTCTTCCCACTGGGTTGGCAAAACTTACTTCTGGTCTATCTCTGCTTCTGTCGCGTTGCGTACCATGAGCTTGGGAAGTTCCAGCCCCAGGGTGACCATAGGATACATTTGATCTTGGTTGGGGGAAAATAAATTCACCCTTCCAAGTGTAAGCATGCCTATCATTTTCTGTCACCACAAAGATCCGTTCCGAAGTGTGATCTAAGTAGGTCACTCTACCTGGGCTATCCGGATCCTTAAACTCATAGATCATGATATTTCCTATATCAGTTGGCTGACTGGATTTATACCTCCAAAAGGCTTCATCAGTTTCTCGATTGAGGAGCAACTCTATGCTCTTGTTGTCTTGGGGGACCCATTCAGGCGTGATAATCCTAGTGAGAACTGATTTACCTCGAGGGGTTCTAGGTTCCGCACCCATGTTCCCTTGTTCCAGGTCACCTAAGTCTGCTTCTGAGATTACATTCCCAAAGTCATCTGTCCTATCAGGGTGACTAGTGACTACATATATAGTTCCTTCTTTGTCCAGGTATGCACCATTTTCAAACTTGACAGCTGGGTGTTCTAGTCCAATGGATTGATCAGGGTTTTTAATCTGGACCACAGATCTTCCTAAGCCGTCCTCATAGATGCTAGCACCTAATCGGTTGGTCCTAAGGTACTCCAGCTGCGTTTTGTAAGGGCCTTCTACCCTGTACAGGTAAGGCACACCTGAACTTCCCGTAGGTCTGTCCATGCCTTGAGACATCTCTGACTCACTGGTCTCAGAGCTAGGGTAGTTCGAGTGGTGGCTCAACTGCTGGGCCCAGGACCTAGCAGTGTGGTTAACACTAGCCTCTGAAGACCTAAGGCTTTGTCTCTCTCTTGCTAGGTGTCTTCCTGATCTAAGGTTCATATGCCTAACTGATTAGCCCAATTTTTTGCCCAGAGTACAACCTCGTTGCCGATCAGTTGGTATCAGTCACTTGATTCTTTTTAGTTATTTATCGTGTTTAAGGTCTTGTCTGATATTACGTCGTCGGAATACTTGAATGTTCTTCGTGCTTTCAGGTTGATCGTTCCACGTTAGGTTCTTTTCCTTTATGTTATCGACAGTACAGAGATTAAGTTTTTAGCTTGAACTTGAGTTTTTAGGTAGTCTTCAACTTGATAACTGCCTATCGTCGCTCTGACTTACTCCTACCTCTCGCCGTTCTTAGCCTAAGCTATGAATTGACAGAGGGGGTTAAAAGTGTCCAACCTTTTGTTTCCTGCTCGATTGCCCTTGAGTGCCCAGGAAACGTGTTCCTAAGCTCGCACTTACACCTGCTTAGAACGCCTTTCGATGCTCTGTAAGAGTTTCAAAGTTAGCTTTGAAATTTACATTCCAAAGACAGAACCAATTATTTTCATTCATGTAGCACAAACACAAACTTGCATAGTGATTTTCAAGAAAACAATCCTAAGGACCCCTGACTTTGATCCCCCTGGGTATGGTCAACTCAAAATACCCTATCTGAAAATCAATGCATTATCTTTATAAAAAACAGTTGGGGGCGTGTAGTATATGCCACGAGCTTTCCAACAAGCCCAAGAGCTCAAAAAATGGATTTCGTATGAAAAAGTTGTGACTGTTCAGGGTTCTAGGGTTACGACAGGGTTCAAACAGGATCACTGTGCAACAGGTTTTCCCCAAGTTGTTTTCCTAAGGCTTCCTCATGTGCTCAAGAGTATAATATTTATGCCCAAAATTAGCCCAACTCTTCAATTAACAATCCTTAAAAAATTTGGCTAAAATTGGCTGTCAATCGCGATGGACAGGGCTGTCAATCGCGATGGACACTCAGTCAATCGCGATGGACAGGCAGTCGGTCGCGATGGACACCCAGGCAATCGCGATGGACAGAGGATTCAATCAATCGCGATGGACAGAGGATTCAATCAATCGCGATGGACAGAGAGCTCAGTCAATCGCGATGGACACTCAATCAATCGCGATGGACAGGGGGTTCAGTCAATCGCGATGGACAGGCAGTCGGTCGCGATGGACAGGGCTGTCAATCGCGATGGACTAAAATTTTGCAAGATTTTCAAAAATTTTAGTGGAAAGGTGGTGTGCATGGTCTCTAGTCCACTGTGGTGCACTCAGATTTACCAACAAGTGAAAATTTCTGTCAATCGCGATGGACAGAGGGCGGCGACTGCGAGACAGTTTCGTCGAGTTCCGTACCTGCGCGGGAAGCTGGAGATGGTGATGTGACCTGTACCTGCAAGATAGCTCAAGAAACATGCAAAAACAGCACATGCAATTTCGCTCTCTCGCTCTCTCTCACAAGTGAAATGAGGGAAATGAGGTGAAGATGGGGATATAGTCAAAAACTGAAATTTTCGCGATGATGGAGATGGAGGTGAAAGATGGTGAGGATGATGATGATGATGATGATGGTGAAGAAAGTAAAAGAAAATCAATGAGAGTGAAGAAAATACCTACAACTCCAACGCGTCAACTCTACGTCTTACCATCACACGCTCGTCCTCAAAGCTCGATCCCCGGCAACGGCGCCAAAATTTGGTGTAACTCAATGATGAGTAGCACCTCCTTTAATGTCAATCCGGGAAGACGTGAGGATGGTATGAAGACCTCGAGCAAGTGGTGGCACAAGTGCGTGAGTGAGAAGCACACAAGCATGCACACACATACACACACACGTGCACACAAGGCAAGACAAAGAGTGAGAATCAATGGAGCTTTTCGATTACTTTCAAAATGCTCATACAAGTTCATTTCAATTACAATCTAACCCCAAAAATGAGCTCTCTAGCTCTTTTTATAGTTTTTGACTAGGTTTTGGCCCTGTCCAGACCTAGTGTCCGGCCTAGTTAAAAATTAGGTTCCAGGCCGGCCAATTTGAGGGCTCAAACGGAGTCTAAAAAATATGAAAATTGATATGTAGGTACTTCTAAGGCTCCTCAAGCTCAAGGACTCCTTGGCTTGCACAAAATGGAGCTACAAAAATATGAAATGGTATTTACAATGATTGTTAGTGATAAGAATCACTGTTAAAAGATGTAGATTTGGAAAAATTGAAGGGCCTATCTGCCAGATTTGCGTCGACTGCTTTGTCTACTTACTCCTTCACCTTGTTCTGACTCTCTCCGTTGGCTTCCTTGTCTAGTCAATCCTTGGGTGCCCTTACTGCTCTCAACAGGACTATTCTATACTTTATCAAGAGTAAGAGTGAAGTGTTTGATTGCTTCAAGAAGTATGTTACACATGTGGAGAATCATATAGGTAGATCACTAAAGAAGCTCAGATCTGATGGAGGGGGAGAATACTTCTCCAAAGAGTTTGATGAGTTCTTGCAGGACAAAGGTATCAAAAGGGAAGTGACTACTAGGTACTCTCCTCAACTAAATGGAATTGCAGAGAGGAGAAACAAGA
This sequence comes from Ceratopteris richardii, assembly GCA_020310875.1. NCBI lineage: Eukaryota > Viridiplantae > Streptophyta > Polypodiopsida > Polypodiales > Pteridaceae > Ceratopteris > Ceratopteris richardii. The sequence goes on along the minus strand of CM035439.1, from coordinate 127,125,539 downwards.
CATTGGTTGGATCAGCCCGAACAATGCTTGAAGAGAAGAAGTTGCCACATTATCTATGGGCAGAAGCTATTTCAACTGTTGTGTACCTTGTCAATCGACTACCATCCAAATCACTTCAAGGTATGACTCCTTATGAAGCATGGCATGGAAGAAAACCTAGTCTTGGACATTGCAAGGTTTTTGGTTGTTTAGCTTATGTTCATGTACCATCACAAATAAGAGGTAAGCTAGATGAAAGGGCAACAAAGGCAGTGTTATTGGATATGATTCAACTCAGATGGGTTACATGTTCTTCAATCCTTCAACCAAGCAATTCACTACAAGTAGAGATGTTGTGTTTGAAGAACAGAGGTCTTGGTATGATGAAGACAAACAAAAGGTAACACTACCATATGATCTTGATTCCAACTCTCATCAATTAGGAAGCAAGCATGATACACAGGTCCACGATCCAAGAAGTGATACAGACAATGACCAAGATGAAAGAGAAAGGGATTACAAGCTATGGAAGTCAAGAGGCAAAGCAAAGATGCAAGAGGTTGCAGAATGCTCCAAACAAGCACTTAGAAGATCAGCAAGAGAGAAGAAACAACCAAAAAGGTATGGATATGATTCCACATTTGTTACGAAGCATTCAATCTACTTGGCAAAAGACTCTATTTCAGAGGAACCCTCAACCTATGAAGAGGCAAAGGGAAAATCTAATTGGGAAAAGGCCATGAACGAAGAGATAGATGCATTGAAGGAAATGGACACTTGGGATTTGGTTCCAATGTCGCCGAATCAAAAGATAATTGGTTGCAGATGGGTATATAAAGTTAAAAGAAATTCAGATGGATCAGTTTGCAGTCAAATGAGTCCCATGTCCTCGAACTAGTTAGTTTGGTTCTATTCAATATGTAACAATGGATATCCCTTTCTGTTCCAAACTAACTTGTTCCTAGGTACCAAGAATGAGCCTAGGTACCTCTCTGTAGATCCTGATATACATATATGTATTGGGTACCCCAACTATTCTAACTAAGGGATCTATGCTCTAAGTCATAGAGCTAGTGCCATACCTGTGGCCTTCCTAACCATCACTCGAATCACATAAGCAACCATCAATGCTGTCTCATGAAACCCATTTGTGTGATCCCATCTAATTGGTTTCCTTAGCAGTGTAGCAAATGGTTCACTACTTGCTCAGGTGATGTACATGAGTGAAACTAGTCACTTTTTGGGTATTCATCATGATACCCATAGTCTCCTAATCATACTATGAGACTCTTCTGAAGATAAGTAAATCTTCACTACTTTGGAGATTATCATAAATGTATCTCCCGTGCCTGTATGCAACTTCTTAAAACCTATAGGATTGCTTGTGCACATTCCTAATGGTGAAGGTACATGTCCTTCCCCTTAGCAATCCTATGGTCTACATCCAAAAGGATTATGTGTAGGGATCATGTTGCTACTGAAGTTGCCTTATCTATAATACTATGATGGTAGTAAGTCCATCAAATACATGCTTACAAGCATGCCTAGGTCTTATTGATGTTTGCATAAAGGCATGTTACCATGCCATAACATTCTGACCTAAAGGCAAGTGTGCATATAACACCATGCGGTAGGTAAAATTTCGACAGCATTTCCCCAGGAAATGGAGTCCCAAAAAATTTTGACCATAAGCTCAATGGCACACAGGGCATCCCACAACATAGGGCTTGACGAGCCCATGGCATGCACGCCATAAACTCATAAATGGACTTCATAACCTGCAAAAACATAAAAACAAATGCCAACAACAATTCTCTTTGACCATGTAGTTCGTATAATCATCTTTCTTGCAAACAATCAAAAGTGGACTTCTTGCATGTTGATCTATACTTTTAGAATTTAAACAATGATCAACATTTGATGTATGCAATCCAATCTATGCATGTACATACAGAACATGCCATAACATAAAGTAAAATGCCTGAAGCATAAAGCATACGTCCCTGAATGTTTTTTGGTTTTGGAATTGCATGCATCCAATCCTTCTTGACGAGCTTCAAAACCTCTACACATTCTTCTTCAGATCCTAATATAAACTTTGAAGTGTCCGAAAACATCGGATCACTTCCCAAAACATAAAGCATGGTCAGATGATTACCGAAATAATGCAAATTTACCCAAAAAATGCATTTTTAATCCCTCTTTAGACCTGCAAAAACCATTTTAGGACCTGAACATAATTTTAAACTAAAATATATATATTATGCACAAGTGTCTCGAAGTGAAACTACTTCAATCGCCTTCCTGGTTTGTAAAATATGGCTCCGGAAGGTAGTTGCCAGAAACTATTCAGACTTTGCAGAGTTTTACAGACCTGCAAAAATACATATTTTCCAAAATTCTTTTTTCTTTTTAATTCTAAACTAAAATTAGATCTTGTGCTCTTCGAAACGAGCCATAGCACATCCAATTTGGAGTTTCCTAGCTCAAGATATGGCCATTCCAAGCGGGACATGCCAAACTAGTGGATTGTTGGAGGGGCTGGAAAAAGTGTGAAAATGTGATTTTTGGAGCACCCCAAAGCATTCTTCCATCAAGAAAATCCTAAACTTCTCTCCATAACCTCAGAGATTGGTATATGAAGATGCTTGGGCATATTTTCAGCTTTCCAAATCCTCCTTTAGTGCATGCTAATTTTCTCTGCAAAAGAGGCCTAAATCAAGATTTTTACTTTCATGCAAAAACTTAAATGGGAGCTTTTTGCAAGCTTCTAATCCACTTCTAATGTGGATTTTTCTTGGATTTTCTCTTCTCGATGGTAATACATACACCATACTTCATGTGGTCCCTTTTCTTACTCCCCAAAAATGGAGTTCGGCTAAAACTAACACCTGAAATTTTTTTCAAAAAGTCTGGAAAGGGGGTTTTTGAGGAAATACAATTCCTCCTTAACTTATTATTTTAATGGATCTAATGATTCCATTATTAAATCCATATGCCATATTCTCAGTATATATACTTTTTCCCATCCATCCATAGCTACTGCACCTATTTTTCCCTCTTCCAAAATGGGAATTTCTTAGATTCTGGTGCTGAAATTTTTTCTCAAACTGTGATGGAAGGGGTTTTTGTGGAGCTTCAAACTCCCATCGTACTGAGGTATATTTTGGATCTCTTGATTTTATATGGAATTCAATACAGTATAATATAGGTCTACATGATTTTTCCTACCAAACCAAGAAAAATCCGGCTTCATATTTCCTTCCCAAAATGGCTATTTGTCAAAAATAGCCCCTGAAATTTATGTGAAAATCATGAAAGTGGGTTATTTTGAAGGCACCTAAATCTTATGCTTTCTTGTACTTTGGAGGAAACCTTGACTTAAAGTGAGAGTATAAATCTCATACTCTCCATAAACATGATTTTCGTCAAAGGACTTACACCCTAGCCTTCCCTTATCCTTACTCAAAAATGAAGATTCTTACAAAAAATTCAAAAATACTCAAACCTGGAACTTGAAGGCATGACTACTTGTTGAAGCCTCAAGGACACAAGCAAAGATCAATCTTCCTATCTCCATGCATGGATAGTCTATTTGCCAATGCTACCTCTTCATTTTGGACAAGCTTTCTTTGAAGCTCATGGATGATCTGATAAACTCAAGTAGGCACATAAACTTGTTCTTCAAACCACCTGACCACATACAATCTTCAAGGTCTATATGAGCTCTCATGGAGCTTCATGTGTGCTTCTACCTCCCGAATTTGGCTAGATGGACTTGCGTTACTACAAAGTTGCACCACTTTATGAACACCTTGAGATATGGGCATCATGGATAGTGTAGGCACCTCCCATTGTGCATGTCATGGGTTCAAGTCCTCTGTGCCTCTTGCGTGCGTGAATAGCCTGGATCGGCACTCTAATACCAGTTTTACATCTTCATCCTTCATCCTTGCAAAAACTGTTGATGGTTACACACACACTCATTTTTCGTTCTTCCTCCCGACCACGCCGAGCATATCTATTCCTCTCTCAAGAGTCACACACTAATCTCTCTATCTACCCAAAATATATAAGTGCATCCCTATGATGCCATGTGGAAAAGTCCTTTCTATGACTTTAAAGTGATATGACACTCCTCTTCCGTTTGCTATTTCTAGTGATGCTCTGGGATGGTTAGTCAAAGATAAAATTGAACAATAAATTATTAGAGGTATTTCTATACCTGGATGAAAGTTAAAGAGGGTTATACCTTAAATCCATTGTTTGCTTCTAATCTCTGGTTTTTGTCATAGGACTCATTATGGAGTGGATGGTGAATGCTGAAGAAGCTTCTCCTTTGCCTGTTAAGATGAATAAGTGCAGGAAAAAAGGCTTTAACTCATGGAATAGCCTTATCTCTGGCAGGATATTATGGATCCTTTCTTCATTAATGACATTGCTGATTTATCACTTGGTTGTAAACAGGTGCTTATGGATTAGAGGGAGCTACTCCTGAAAGCCACAGAGAAGTGCAACCACTACAAATAGTATGGAGAGCACACATGGAGAGCACAAATATTATGGAACATCTGGATTGGAAGAAATAAAAGATGCTTTGGAGATGGTAGTAGGAATCAAATTTACAAATGTTGGAAAGAAATGAAGTTTACTGGATAGGCCTACCTTTCTAGTATCTCTGATGCTCCTATGCATCAAGCCATGTATTCAAAAATCATATGTAATGTTAGATACCAATAGTGGAGAGTCACTCTCTCTAAGATGTATTGTCCCAAGAGGGCCTGCCCCCTGCACACCTGTACGATATTTCCTAAATTTGATTTAATCTCTATTTTCCATAAAAAAAAACTTTTAAGTCTATGGGTGGATTCAAACTATTCCGATGGAACATAAATGGCATTTCCTTCCAAAATCATGCTTCCACCTGCACATCAATTCATCTATTTCAGGAGTGCGTGTTTTGTTCTGAGGGGGAGTAAGCTGCCACACTTTTCTTTTTTCCTTTTGAAATGGAGTTTCAGCCTAAGCCTACTCCCTCAGACTTTAATTTTGAAATTGCAACTGTACAAGTGAACATGCATAGTACCCATAGGACCCCTCGTATCCCACAAAGCAAGGGTTAGACAAGTTACATAGTGTCTTGCCATATCTAGGGATTGAACCCCCACCCCCGCCTCAAGAGGCGAAGAGCCAATCCAACTGAACTGAGCCACACTCTTTTTTTTGAGAGAACAAAAAGAATGAATATTAATATAGAAGAGTTACAAACTGTGCTAGGGGCAAAGCCTCACCAAATACAGATAAGCACTCCACCTTTTTTTTAAGACAACAAGAAGATTAGATTAATGATGGTATGTGTAAGTGTACAGAGGGCAGTATCCCACACAAGGGTCCCATATTACAATAAATACTCAACAAATACTGTTGGAGCAGGGGACATACATCTGGGCAAGATACAAGTAAGAGAGATACAAAGGTTCTCGATACACAAGGTCATGTACATGAGAAAATCATGTCAAATCTGGAAGTAGAGTACAACTTAAGTAATGAATCTCTCCACTGGTTGGGGGAGGTGTTATATAGATGTTTAGACAGTTGAAAATCCTCAGGAGGGGCTGTCTTGATAGCAAGAAGACACCTCATTGCAATGTTTTTGAACCCTCTAGAGCTCTTGAATTTTTGCAACATGTATTTGGCAACATCAGCAAGGTGAACAGGCCTGTGGGAAGTGCATTGAAGAAGCCTCTCCTGTAGCACCTTTTTGTGCAGCAGCAATACCTGAAGACAACCAGGAGATAAGTTAGTGATATCCATTATAGAAGGGTCCTGAATGACCCCACCATTATCAGTGAGGTCATTCCAGCTAGAGTATCCCTTCTTGCAACACTTGTGCTCTTTGATTCCCATTTTGCAATTGTTCCACACAGATAGCCATCCAATCTAGATGCTTTCCTAAAGAAAAAAGTCAGAATGAGTAAAGTACTTCTCATTAGGGCAACATGCCTTTCTAACCTCCATCCAAGCCTTCCATAATCTACAACAAAGGGAACTGCCTACAACAACAAAAGAGTGAGGAGACACAATAATATCCCATAAAGAATGATCTTGCCAGGATTTATAGTTTTCTATATAAAAATGTTTAGTGTTTCTTTTTATGAGGTTAGCCCATATGTCAGAAGAATCCAGGGATCTAGCTTTCCATTTAGCAGCTTTATTAGGGAGGCAGTAGATGTTCCACTTGATTGAACTTCTCAGCACAGAAATGGTTACTGAAGAAACTAGTTTATAATTATCTAGTCAAATCGTGTACTACATAGTGCCAGAAAAAAAGTTGTCCAACATCACATGGGTATTACAAATTCCAAGGCATACTATTACAAACGGCCTCATACACATCACCATTTATGGTAAACATGTCTGTACAATCGTGGACTGGTGACATGGGTATTTTTTGCATCTTACAAGATGGGAATACATATAAGCTGGTGGTCTTGTTTCTAACAGCCTATAGACATTTTCTTCTCGTCCCTCATAAAATAAACCCACCACATAATATGTTCCTGAAGCTATCAAGTTGTTCCACACATCCATTACATTCTTTGGAATGAACTGTTTTCCTTGTGTGCACTTTAATAAATAGAAATTTGCACCTTCACCATTGTCCTCTTCTATATTGACTGCAAAGTTGTCATCCATTGCCAATGCATCTGATAGGTAGTTGCCATCACCTTCAAATGTAAAACTGGAAAAGGATGAGTCTTCTGCTTCATCTGACTCATTGATAGGAGTCAAAGTATGGTACACCCAATTTTGAGTGTGGCATCTGTTGATGCATCTTTTCCACTGACCATGGATACAATGAAAGCAATAACATGTTAGTTCTCTGACATCAATGCAATGTCCACCTAACCTTGGATAGCCACGAAGCAAATGCAAGGATCGAACTTGAGATATCCCCTTACAATCACAAGCCTTCTCCCGGTTCACTTTGTCAATCTTAACTTCCCAGAAGACACGTGTGACATCTCTCTGTTTTGACTCTGACAAATGTCCCTTGAGAAATTTCACAACATGTGGAGCACACTTCAGCATTGCACCTTCAGGTTTAATTTGTTCATGGGTCAGCGTCCTTTTCACAACTGCACCTGCATCATCATGTTCTGCCTTCCTAAGCCTTGACTCAAAGAAGTTCCATATCATAGTCATGCCTGTTAGCCCTGGATATCTTCCTACGAAGTAAAATGGACGTTTAGCTTTAAATTGAGAAGCTGCACCATCTGACCATACCCAATGTTGGCTTAATTCAAGATTTAGCTCTCTCAACCATTGCCAATGTAATTGAAAACTATGTGGCACAAAAAGGGTGTCATGGCTCTTATCATCGCATATGAAGAAGTGGATTACCTTTTTAGGAATACTTGCCAAACAAAAATATGTGATATGCACAAAAAAAGTTACCTATACAGACCACCAATGCATAGATTGTATTTCATTTTTCTCACGGAATGTATAGGTTTCTGCAAAATCAACCATTGAAACCACAACATCGTTTGGGAATTCAGAGACACACATCTTAAACTGATTCGCTTGCCATAAATAAATGAAATTGTGCTTGATAAATTTCTTTAGAGTTTTCTCAAATAATCTTGTTACAACTTTAGGACTCATCTCCCTCTTTATCAATTCTTTCCTTTTATGAACTTGTCCTTCATACATTGACTCGACATCTTCAAAGATCTTTACAAGAATATGATATTCCTCAATGCTAGTCTCTCTCTGACACCACTTAAAATGTCCTACTCCGCAATCAGAGCACTCACCCATCACACATTTGTACCGGTGGAATGTGGTATCATTTTGACGTGGACGTAGAATACTCTCTATAATGCTGCTAAAGCAATGGTAATTGTTGAACCTTCCTCTTGAGTAGCCATAACTTCCTCTATTGTATCCTCCATCTAGTTGTTGTAATTGCCATGGTAATTGTTGAACCTTCCTCTTGAGTAGCCATAACTTCCTCTATTTTATCCTCTTCCTCTTTGATTCCTGGAATTCCTAAAGCAATTTTCAGTTGTATGATTAGTTAATCCACAAATAGAACATGAGTTGGAGTCTTGGGATCTCCCCCTGCCTTGTCTACCTCCTCTTCCTCTACCTCTGCCATGCCTTCCTCTACCTGCATAGTTAGCTTGATATGTACTTGCTTCATCATTGTTGGAAGATGCATTTTTGGAAACCTTTTTGAAGGAAAATAATTGTAAAATGATAGAAATTTGTAAAAATATGTATGCAATTGCTGTAAAAATAAGGAAGAGTCTTCCTTATGTAGAATAGAATCTTATGTATTTTTTCTAGAATTTTTGGAAACTCCTAGATAGCATATTTTTAGAATAATAGAGGAAAGGACCAAAATTCAAGTGTGAAAAGGGACACTTGAAAATGTATATAAGATAATTTCCTCTATTATGAGGGGGTTGGTTAATCATTTATTTACATGCTATCCAAGTGAATAGAGAAAGGAGTTTCTGCTGAAAACCGTGTTTCTCCTCTTCTATGTGGTTTCTTTGATTTATGAGTCTTAGTCTTGTGTATCCATGGAGATTTGTGAACTTCCATTGTGTAAATCTGTTGAATGTGTATGAAGAGAGTTGATTACTGTTGTATTGAGTGATAAGTTGATGAAATATGGTGCTGGAGCTGAAAATCGTCTGTTTGCACAGAATCGCGATTGTCTCAGAATTCCAGCCATTATTCTCTTATTTCTTGGATTCTATTATCTTGAAGGGGATGTGGTCTCAAGAATACTTCCAGGATTGACAAAATAAAGATGTATTGTTGATTCTTTATGCTAAATGATTGGAGAGGACAACTCCAAAGATCAATAACAAACATTTTTTGGCGCTGTTGCGGGGGAGTAATTCAAAAGCTTCATTGAAGTTGGACCTTCCTGGATCTTCTATTGATGATGGTAACAAACACAAGGAAAAGGTAACACTCTTTGATCAAGAAATGTGAACATGAAAAGGTAGATGTCTTTTGGGAAAAGAAAGCAATAGATCATCTTTTAGAATTGGAAGTGCTGAAATTTTTGTAAATTGATAGTTGCTCATTACATTGTTGAAGTAAAAGTGCAGGTGTGTGGAAGATTTAAGCCAAGAAAGCTGAAGATGAGGTAACATGAGTCTAATCTTGCATGTTTAGAGTTCTTTTTGACCAAGTACTAGGCACCATGGTTGATCTTGGGAAGATAACATGGTTGCACTAAGGAAAAGTCAGTTAAAGTAGCTAGATGCAGGTATAAAAGATTCATGAGTCTATTCTTGCATTTTTAGAGTTCTTTTTGACCAAGTACTAGGCACCAATGCGGATCTTGGGAAGATAACATTGTTGCACTAAGGAAAAGTCAGTTAAAGTAGCTAGAAGCAAGTAAAAAAGATTCATTTGCTAACCAAATCTGAGCATAAATCTTGAGTTGATCTGCATTTTGAAAAGAAATATGTGATTGAGTTTATCTTTGCAAAGATTGCTTGCATTCCATAGCACATTTGCTTTGGAAAATTTTTTCTCATGAACTGTTGTGATAGCTAAGCCATAAGAAATCATAACCAATCAAGAAACATAGGATCAGTAGATCACCAAACAAGAAACCCTAAGTAAAGTGTTCACCTTTATTTTAGGGCAAAAAACTAAAAAAATTCATAAAAATCATCAAAAACAATCAAAAAAATTTCTTTTTTGCTTAGGAAGTTGCACTGGAGCTTTGTGGATAAGAGTGATAGGGACTAAGTAAGAGAAAAGCAAAAAATTTGTTAAAAATTAGCAGATTTGAAAAAACACGATTTTCTGCACAACATCGTGATTTTCTGATTAATATTTGTGATTATGAGGTAAAATTGTGGGTGATTGTGGAATTGGAGTTGGTAAAGGGTACTGAAGGAGGGCAAGAGAGAAGAACACTTAAATTTTCAAAAAATAAGAAGTTTGGAAAAAACACGATTTTTTGCACAAAATCGTGATTTTCTGAGTAAGGTTGTGATTTTGGTGCAGAAGTACAGGAGTTTGGTGAATTACAGAGGAGAGAAGGTATTGAAAGAGTACAAGAAGAAAGAATACTCAAATTGGCACAAAATAAGATCTACAGAAAAAACACGATTTTCTGCACAAAATCGCGATTTCTGTAAGGGAAAATTTCTTGAATTTCTAGCATATTTGGGTATTTGGAGAAAAGAAAATTGCAAAAGATGTCATCAAGATTGGGTAAGTAAAGCTGGGACAAGTGGAAGAGTGAAGAATTTTGAAAACCACCCAAAATCGCGATTTTCTGGACACTATAAAAACCTAGAATTGAAAGAAAAATTCATTTGAGTGAGAGTGAGGGAGAGAGAGAGTGAGCAGAATCGAGCAAAATCGCGATTTTCTGCCACCAGCTATCTTTGGAGAAATTTTCAACCTAGTAAGCAAGGTAAAAAGTTTTAGCATCATTTTTTGTACATATTTTTGCATTAAAGTGATCAAATAACATAAAAAAGTAGGAAAATAGCAAAACAATGAAATCGCGATTTTCTGACTTGTGAGTTTTTGCTGAGAAAACATTAGTTTTTGGTTAAGTTGTTTCATTGCATGTTAAAAAATCAATAAAGCAAGTCTATTTGAACAAAGAGAAACCTGAAAATCAAAACTTGAAAAAATTCAAAAAATTATTCAAAATCGCGATTCTGAGGTCAACACAAAATCGCGATTTTGAGCACAAAAGAACATTGCGATTCCCAGAACATGATTTTCATCAGAAAATCGTGTTATTTATGATTGTGAGCAATCACGATCTGGGAACAAAATCGTGAAAAACACGATTATGAGCACAAAATCGTGAAAAACACGATTTTGAGCACAGAATCGTGAAAAACCACGATTTTGAGCACAAAGTCGTGAAAAACACGATTTTGAGCACAAAATCGTGGAAAAACACGATTTTGGGCACAGAATCCTGAAAAACACGATTTTGAGCAGAGAATCGTGAAAAACACGATTTTGAGCACAGAATCGTGAAAAATACGATTTTGGGCACAGAATCGTAAAAAATACGATTTTGGGCACAAAATCGTGAAAAACACGATTTTGGGCACAGAGTCGTGAAAAATACGATTTTGGGCACAAAATCGTGAAAAACACGATTTTGGGCACAGAATCGTGAAAAACACGATTTTGGTCATAAAATCGTGAAAAAGACAATAGCTTAGGTAGAAAATCGTGAAAAACACGATTTTGAGCACAGAATCGTGAAAAACACGATTTTGAGCATAGAATCGTGAAAAATATGATTTTGGGCACAGAATCGTGAAAAATACGATTTTGGGCACAGAATCGTGAAAAACACGATTTTGGGCACAGAGTCGTGAAAAATACGATTTTGGGCACAAAATCGTGAAAAACACGATTTTGGGCACAGAATCGTGAAAAACAAGATTTTGGTCATAAAATCGTGAAAAGACAATAGCTTAGGTAGAAAGTCGTGAAAAACACGATTTTGGGCACAGAGTCGTGAAAAATACGATTTTGGGCACAAAATCGTGAAAAACACGATTTTGGGCACAGAATCGTGAAAAACACGATTTTGGTCATAAAATCGTGAAACGACAATAGCTTAGGTAGAAAATCGTGAAAAACACGATTGTGAAGCACAAAATCGTGAAAAACACAATCCTAGGAAGAAAATCGTGAAAAAACACTATACTACTTAGAAAATCGTGAAAAACACGATTTTCAGTTCAAAATCGTGAAAAACACGATTTTAGTCAAAAAAATGTGGAAAGACACTACCCTAGGTAGAAAATCGTGGGAAACACGATTTTCAATAGAAATTGGTGAAAAATCACTAGTTTGAACACACAATCGTGAAAAACACGATTTTGAGTTCAAAATCGTGAAAATTAGCTGAATGATCCTTACGTCCGGGAACAAACTAAATTCACTTACCAAGCAAGACCTGGGAAGGAAGGAGATAGAGTCATTAGTAGGGGAAGGACAAGAAAGAAATTTAGGGCAAGAAAACAACATGGAAAATTTAAATGAAACAAATGAATCCATTGAAACTGGGGATTACAGAAATATCCTCAAGTACATGTATACAAATAGGTTTGGCACCTATGTATATCAAGATGGAATGCATAAGTTTCTCATTAGATTGAGAAACTTAGAAGCTCCCCTAAACATAACACCTGTAGCTCAGTTCAAAGATGGTAGGTATGAAGATAGGCAAGGGTGTGTGTACCTCTTCTCCCAAGACCCAAAAAATTCAAATGACTTAGGGCAATGTGCTGACAAAGGACCTTGGGAACATAACATGGGACAACCAGATTTACCTAGACCACATGAAAACTACACTAATACTGAGCAACAACAAGGGAGGAGGACACATGCTTCCCCAAATCCCTTTGACAAGGAACCAGAAGGATATAATGAATTTCCACTCAGAAGAAGACACCATTGGCAACCTCAGGGTAGAATGCTTAGACCATATCAAGTAGCCAAATGTATGAAAAATCAATATGAAGGGTATTCAGATCCCCATGCTCATGCTGCAGAGTTTAGACAATTAATTAGAGCTGAGGAGGTGGAAGATTACAAAGTGCAATTTGAGGCATTTGGTCTAATCCTAACTGGACCTGCATTATCATGCTTCATCCCTTTGAGAAAAGAAATGTACCTAGATATTGAATCCTTCCTAGAAGCCTTTATTGGAGAATTCTCAAAGACCGGGATAAAACATAGCACAGCCACTCTAATACACAGTTTTAAACAACAAAAAGATGAGAATGTCAGGGAGGCAGCCATGAGATTTAAGCAATATATTGATAGATGTCCTAGAGAAGAAGTACCTTCCATGGCTAGACAAGTATCCCTATTCATAGAAGGGTTGAGAAGTGCTCAATTAAGAACCCTAGTGTACTACAGGAGATGCCCTGATCTAGGAGCTTGTGTGAAAGAAGCAATAGATTTGGAGGATAACAGAGGCCAAGATCTGTTAGCATTTGATCAACCCAGATCATATGAAGATAAAATCCCTCCAGCAGAAGAGTTGGCTCAGGCCATAGCTAAAGCCCTAGAGGTAAGCACTAAAACCAATTTGATAAACTCCAGGATGAACACAAATAAAAAATGCTACAATTGTGGAGAAAGTCATCTGATACAACAGTGCCCATATCAAAAACCTCCACATTTGCAAGACAAAAAGACACTCAAATATTGTACACTAGAGAGGAAATGGACCAACCATACGAGGGAAGAGTGCTTCTATAATAAACAACCCATAAAGGAGAGAGACTATGGGAGCCAAAGAGAATCAGTGTATAGTGAGCAACCAAGACCTGTGCTTGGGCAACAACCTCCTATACCAACAAATGTGGTGCCAATCAAATACACACCAATAGAGGAGGGAAACTCAAGAACAAAGCCACCATACAAGGAAGATTATCAATGGAATGAGGGATATCAAGAAGAATGGGAAGGTTATGAATCAAGAGAGCCAGAATTACAAGCTTTAGACTTGGGAAATGGAAGAATTGAGATGGACACTGCCACTTTCATGTATATAACCAATAATTACATGTCCAATCAAAAACCTCAATTCAAAGGAGGACCAAAGATAACTTGTTATAGGTGTGGGGGAGATCATTTTATTAGAGACTGTCCACAACTTCCTACATTAAGAATAGAAGGAGCATATTGCAAGGATTGTGGCAGGGAGCATTTGATAAAGGATTGCCCAAAAAATCCTCAAAAACAACAGAACACACCTAATAACATACCACTAAAAGCAGTTAGTATCATGGAACAGGAAGAAGTGAGTGACATTGACTTAGTGGACGTAAATGCTGTAACAAGGTCACAAACAAAACAACAAAGAACAACTAAGGAACAAAATGAAGGTTCAATCTCGAAGATAAAGAAATATAAACAAAAAGGGAAATGGGAGAGGAAGCAAAAAATGAGTAAAAATATTGAAGAAGAAAATAGGGAACAATCAAACAACCCTCCAAAGACACAGAACCAGTTGGAAATAGGAAATTCAAAAAGTCTAGACACGCTGATAAAAGCATACAAAGGAAGAATTCAAGAGGGACCAAGCCCTGCTGACCATAAAATGGCTTATCCTATGCCAGACCTAGAACATGAAAGAATGAAGAAATGTAAACAAATCATTCAGGAAGTACAACTCAAAATGGGGGAAAAAGACAATTCTCAAAAAACAGCTGAGGAATCTGAGACAACAAAAACAAGAGGAAAGAGTATCAAGGAAGAAAACCCACAAGTAACACTCCAAGTGAATGTAGACAAAAGATGCACAATTCTTTATCATACCACATGGGAAGATTTAATGAAACAAAATCCTCACTTACAGAGCCTAGTGAAAAAATGGGAGACAACACCAGAAAATATTCACCCACAACTACAGGAAATGGAGGAGTTGTGGTATATTCCCATTGATAAGATAGGAGGATATTGTGAGGGAGAAGAGGGAAACTCAACTTTAAAAATACAATTTGGTAAAAACCAGGCCAAAGCTATTTTGGATAGTGGATCAGGAGTGGCCATCACGACTAAACAAACTTGGGAGAAATGGGGAAAAAATGAATTATTACCCACAAAAATGAGATTGCAACTTGCAGATGGACATATAGAAAAACCCCTAGGAATATGGGAAAAAGTGATTGTGGACATATGTGGAATAGAGATAGAACATACCTTTGCTATAGTTGAATTCCCACAATCTACTTCATATGAAATTATCCTAGGAAGACCATTCATGAGACAAATGCAAATTGTACAAGATTGGGGTAATGATTGTTTATACCTACAGAGCAAATGAAGAATAACCAAACTAAATCTAAGAAATGGGCACTACTGTGACATATCCCCTCAAGAATGGTATAAAATTCATCAGAATCAAGAGTTGAGTGAGGAACCAGAAATGGAGGACCAGGATGAAGATGAATCATTGGTATGGAAGTGCAATATGATAAGAAATCTGACCAATAGGAAAAGAAGATTAAGAAGAGAGGATTATGTGGAAGAAAGAGGGTTACAAGATGAGAATTATGTACCTCAACAATTCAAAGATGAGGAATTTGAGCCCTATGGGTGGAATCAAATCTTGGCTACCATGGATCTAGCCAGTGATGAATATGTAGGAGTGGAGTTTCAAAATGAAGAAGGATATGATATTTTTTACATTGGAATACAAATGATAAAGGTATCTAGAACAGAAGAGGACAAAGAAGAAGAAATGATATTAGAAAAAGGAAAGACACAATTTTTGGAGGAAGTAAAAGTTGAAGATGTTATTAAGGATAAAATCTCAGGTAAGTACAAGAAAAACAAACACAAAGAAATAGAAGAAAACCAGGAGAATGAGAAGAAGACAAGGGAAGTGAACAAAGATCAACAGTTTGATGTACCAGAAAATTTCAAGACCTATGAAGTAGAAAATAGGTTACTTCTCAGAAGGAGACCAAAGAGGGAAAAGAAGAAAGGAGAGCCTTATGATAATGAGGAAGAAAATAAAAAGATCATGATCACTCGGGAGGAGGGTGAAGAAAGACACATTGTAGTGGCTGATAACATGACAACCCAAGAAGAAGAGGCACTAAGAAATTTAGCAAGAAATTATAGGGATGTATTTGCTTATAGCTACAAGGATTTGAAAGGTATTGATCCTAAAATCTGTGAGCATAAGATTCCTATTACACCTGAAGCAAAACCTAGTAAACAGAGACATTATACATTTAATGATAAATACTCTGCTAAGATAAAGGAAGAAATTGACAAGCTATTAGCTGCCAATTTCATCTATGAAATTGAGTATACAGAATGGATATCTCCTATAGTTGTGGTACCAAAAAAGAATGGGAAACTTAGGGTATGCATTAACTTGAAGAAGGTAAATGCAGCAACTATAAGGGATAACTATCCACTGCCTATAATAGATCATCTTCTAGAAAGAGTAGCTGGGAAGGAGGTTTATAGTTTTTTAGATGGTTTTTCAGGATACAACCAGGTTCCTATAGCATTGGAAGACCAACATAAAACTGCCTTCTCCACAGAATGGGGAATTTTTGCCTTTAGGGTTATGCCCTTTAGATTAACTAATGCTCCAGCAACTTTTCAGAGATTGATGTGTCATGTTTTCAAAGAGTTCCTGAGGAAGGTAATGGAAATCTATGTAGATGATCTTTGTACTTTTTCATTAAAAAGACAAGATCACTTGCAGGACTTAGAAAATATATTCAGGAAATGCAGAACCTACAGAGTATGCTTGAATCCAGAAAAATGTGTATTCTTTCAGACAAGGAAGGATGCTCGGTCATATAGTCTCGAAAAATGGAATTTCAACTGATGAGAAGAAAATAAAGGCCATAATAGAGCTTTCAAGACCAACAAGTGTAAAGGAACTTCAAACTTTCATGGGACATTGTGGATACTATAGGAAATTTGTACATAAATTTGCTGACATAGCAAAACCCTTATATGCCCTAATTACAAAGTTTGAGTGGACTAAGGAGTGTGACCAAGCCTTTGAAACTCTAAAAACTTGTTTGGTAACAGCCCCAATTCTGAAAACACCTCAATGGGACAGAATTTTTCATGTTCATGTGGATGCTTCCAACTATGCTTTGGGATGTGTGTTAGCACAACCAATAGAAGGAAGCAAGTTAGATTTTCCAGTGGCCTATGCTAGTAGACAATTGAACCTAGCAGAGAAAAATTACACAACCACTGAAAGAGAGGGATTGGGTATGGTATTTGCTGTAAAAAAATACAGACATTACCTTTTGGCCAACAAGTTTAAGTTCTTTGTAGACCATCAAGCTCTATTATATTTAGGAAATAAACCTTGTCACACAGGGAGAATAGTCAGATGGTTTCTGTTGCTAATGGAATTTGAGTTTGAAGTGGTGGTCAGACAAGGGAAAACCCACTTGAGAGCAGATCATTTATCTCGAATACAGCCCGAAGAACCCAGTTCACCTTTAGATGACAATCTGCCAGACACTTATCTCTTTAAAGTAGAAAGTGTTCCTGAGTGGGCCTTGACTTTAGTACCATTATTAACCATGGGACCTTGTAGAACAATTGGGAATAATGCACACCTAGTATTGCAAAGCAGGAACTTTATGTTACTAGCTGGGCATTTATACCATCTCAACCACACAGGCATATTAGAATATTGCACTCTTGAGGAAGAGCAACAAGCATACCTGAGGAGAGTGCATCATTGGAATCCTTGCACTCATGCTTCTAGGGTAGTCACCCTAAGTAATCTCAATAGGATGGGGGTACATTGGCCTAATAAAATTCAAGATGTATCAAAATACATTGCCAATTGCAAGAAGTGCCAAACATTGCAAGATTTAGAATTCATAACTCTATATTGGTTCCAAAAAAATCCAGATTGGAGTGAAAATGTCATTGAAGAATTGAGAAGGAAGGAGAAAGGAAAACAAGTGATAGCTGGTACAGATTCAAAAAATTTACAAGTAATCTCTAAAGAATATCAATTGATAGGAGAACAGTTGTATAAGAAAGGGATGGATGGATACCTAAGGATTTGTGTTCCTGAGAATAAATATTTGGAAATGTTGGAAATGGCACACCCTGGAGTGGCAGGAAGACACGTTTCAAGTGACCGAATTGCTAAACTCATTTTATATTCTGGCTTTTGGTGGCCAACACTATTTCTTGATGCAAGAACCTATGTAAAAAGGTGTGATGTCTGCCAAAGGGTAAGTCAGCCAAATAGAAGAAATGATATGCCATTGGTTCCATTAATTTCAGCCAGAGCCTTTAGTAAATGGGGATTGGATTTTATTGGACCTATACATCCTCCAGCAAAACAATCCCATGCTGAATACATCATAGTGGCTACAGACTACCTGACAAAGTGGGCTGAGGCCAAAGCCACAAAGAGAAATGATGCTAATACCACTGCCAGATTCCTATATGAAAACATTATCACCAGATTTGGACTTCCAATTGAACTAGTAAGTGATAGGGGGACCCATTTTATAAACCAGATCATAGAAAACATCACTGAATATTTCTTGATCAGTCATAGAAAGTCAGCCCCATATCACCCACAAGCCAATGGGCTAGCAGAAAGCACTAATAAAGTACTTTGTACTGTACTATCAAAATTAGTAAACACAAACCGAAATGATTGGGATTTACAACTTAATCATATCCTATGGGCTTATAGGGTGGCTTATAAAACTGCAATAGGGAACACACCATTCAATCTAGTATATGGACAAAATGCAGTTTTACCTATGGAATTCCTTATTCCAACATTAAAAGTAGGAAGTCACTATAATTGGACTGGACATGAACTATCAGACAGAATAATGGAATTGGAAAAGTTGGGAGCATCTAGACTCCAAGCCATTATGAGTTTATATGTGGACAAGAAAAGGCAAAAAGCTTATCATGATGTTCACATAAAAGAGAAAGATCTACAGGTAGGAGATCTAGTGCTGGCTTACACAGTCAGAGAACATCAGAAAAAGTTCCAGAAAAAAGGAGAAAAAAGGACATGGACCATATATAATATATCAGATAAGCAACAGTGGAGCCATTCAACTAGCTAACATAGACGGAGAAATCATGCCAAACTTTATAAGTGGATGTAGAATTAAGAGGTATGATTGCCCATTAACTGTTGATGAATGGAGAAGGTTGCAGCAAGCTCAAAACAGGAAAAAAGAAGAGGAAGACATGAGAAAAGAAGCTCAACAGGAAGCTATGGAAAGGATAAGAAAAATCAATGAGCTTAGGGAAGTCTGTCTGTGTGAATCTCCTCTCAAACCAAAGGAACATGTCCCTGTGATGATAATGGACTTTCAAAATGAAAGCATTAAGGTTCTAATAGATTCTGGAGCACAAGTAAATCTGATCAGTTCAGCATTGGTAAGTAAATTCAACATAAAAAGAAAGGAAAATAGAACCCTAATCAAAACATTGGAAGGTCAAATAGTACAGAGCATGTCTTCACTGACTATTGAAGTAAAATTTAATGAAGAATATATGAAAATAGATTGTGAAGAATGGCCAGATAATCTGATGACTGAAAAAGTAATTTTAGGTCAACCATGGCTTCAACAAGGTAAAGTGATCTTGGATTTTGAAAAAATGAAGCTTAAATTGAACATAAATGGCAAAAGGTTTTTAATATTTTTATTGAGTAATGAAAAACAGGAAATTCCATCAGATGTGCATGATATACACTTTGAAGGATTCACTTTTGCATTTGAGGATATACGGACATTACCAATACAAATGTTAAAGGATCAAGCTTCATATAATCAAAATCAGCAAAAGATTGGAAGAACAAAGAAGGATGGAGAGATAGGAAGAAAATGGCAAGCATGGCATTGTCTAAAAAATCAAAGCATCAGAGCAAAAAGCACATGGAATCAAAGTATACAGCAGGTCTACTCATTAAAATAGGAATCAAGGACAAAATGGATATGGAGACCAAAAACTCCTACAAAATGCTTATCCAAAGGGAATGGTGGTTTGTTGGGAACCAGACCAATTGGAGTCAGGAAGTATTGGGTTAAAAAATCAGAATTGTTCTAGTGGAGGAAAGATCATCCAGATTTGATCTATATCTAAGAAAATCATAAAAAATTTGAAAAAAATACATATTAGACCTGATTTTCTTTTCTAAAAAGAGAATTAGGAGGGGAAGAAAAGAAAGAAAAAAATTATGAAAAAAATGAAAATGAAAAAAAGAAAAGAAATTTTATATATATATATATATATATATATATATATATATATATATATATATATATATATATATATATATATATATATATATATATATATATATATATATATATATATATATATGAAAAAAAAGAAGAAGAAAATCATTGTTGAAAAAAAGAGAGAAAAAAAATCATTGATTGAAAAAAAGAGAGAAAGAAAAGAAAAATTGAGAAAAATTGTTTATTTTCTGTTGTTTTTACAAAAACCATATGTCACAAAGCAAGATATAGGAAGGAGAATAGTAGAGATCTATTTATTTCTTATTATTCTTTAGTCTTTAATTTTTTTTTTAGTTAATTGTTTAGGTAATTTCTTGTTTTCTATCAGTTGATACATGATTTGTTTTTCCAAAAAGAGTGGTTAGGAAAAGGAACTGCACTAGACATCTTGCTACACCTGTGATGATCACTTTTTGAGTCTTTCCTGGAGAAATGGAATTTATTTTGGATTTTATTTTCATTCTTATGTCATGACATCTAAAAATAAATCCCTACATATTACTCTTTGATTTCTTGCAACTCATGTGGGTAGAGTTTCTCTTTGTGTATTTTACTTTCCTCAGAAAATGGTGAATACAAAGGAGTTGCCAATTCATGACTTCAAGGCAAAATCAGTGGTTTTATCAAGAGGCCACTGGTTTCTGGATAGTGAGGCTGTGGAGGAACAGGTGGACCTAGAGTCAGAAGAAGAATCAGGAATTCCAGAAGCTGAGAAGGTGGTAAAGGAACTTAAGGAGACCCTAAACATCATTGGCCAACACATATTTACAGTGGGAGTAGGAGGGTACAAGTATACAATGTTGTGCCACGAGTTTTACAGGTTCCAAAGAGTGGCAGTTAATATGAAAAGATGGAAGGCAGTATACCCTCTCATAGATGTAGCAGCATGTGTACTTGCCTGCTTTTCCAATTCTTTGGCTTCTTTCAGTTCTCTTTGTAATTTTTGAATCTCTTTATGTAATCCTTCCTTCTCTTCCTCTGTCATTTGGGCTGTCTGATTTTCCTCCTTTAATTGCCCTTCTTCTAATTGTAGCTTATTGATTTCTTCATTAGCTTTAGTCAAAATTTGATAGGAAGTTTGCAGAGTTCTATATCTCCCTTCAATCTTTCTCAATTCTTTTTCCAATTTATAGTTCTGCTCTATTAGTTGCATACTCTTTTCTTCCAAGTATTGAATCTTGTTTTGCTTCTGTACTTCCAGCTCTTCCAACGCAACTATTTTATTGGAAAACTCCTCATTCTTCTCTTGCACCTTCCTTAGTTGCTCTGCCATATGCTCCTTTTCCCTTTTATGCTCTTTAATAACCATACTGCCTTTTTCGAATTCTGACTCTGCCACCATCCCTGAAATGATCATATTTCGGCTAGAGGGCCTGAACTGTTCAATGTTATTCATAATGAGTTGACATGCTGATCTAATACTCTTTGGGATCCTTTCTAGTCCTCCTTCTATTGCTATTTGTTTGGGTTCTAGCTGTTTGTCCTCTTTGCATTCACTCTCCTCTTCCTCTTCTCCTTCATATTCTATAATTTTGGCCTTGTTTTCTTCATTACTTAGATGAGTGTCCAATGTTTCTGAATCTGCCATGTCTTCTTGAACACCTGAATTCTTTTGCTCTAATACATCTGAGATCAGCTTTATTTCCTATACTTTTTCCTTCTCCAACACCTGTTGAGTTTTTTCAGAAAGGTATCCTTCCTTTGTTTGTATCTCCTTTTCCTGGCTTAAAGTTTCCTGAAACAAATTATATTCAGTTTCCTCACCAAAATTTCCCTGAGATTCACCTGCTTGTACTTCCTGTCTTTCCTTTTCTTGGGCTAGGACTGATTCAGCTATTTCTAAATTTTTGACCTGATCATTGCCTCTATCTTCTTTGTGTCCTTCTTCCTGTTCATCAACGTCCATGAGGTCCATTGCTACCTCTTGTTCTTGATCCTTATTGGATGTGAACTCCTTATTCTTCAAATCATGCAGCACATCCTTTATACTCTGAATGATCTCTTTTTCCACTACTTTCCCTGAAACCTTTTGAATATTGCCTTCTTTAGATATTTCCTCTGCTTCCTGTAGTGGATCTTGAGCTGTGCCTTTTTGTGCTATGACTAAGCTGCTCACTTGCGCCTTCTTGGCTATTTCTTCTATGCTCTCCTCTAGTTTGATGTAGGTTTGTGATGGTTTTGTCCATATAGATTTCACCCTAGTATGCACTATTCCACAACTAACTTCTTCCCTTATTTCACTTGCCTGTTCTATCAGAATTGCTTTTCCCTTCATCAACCTTCTTTCATCTTCAATACTAAACTGTTCTCCTGCTTGTTCCTGAATTGGCTTCTCCTGAGCCTTCTTCTTCAATTCCTCAGGTGTTTTCTGTTTCTCAGAGGTCTGTATAATGACATTAGGAGTATTTGGTATTGATAAATTTAGACTTTTTAGCAAAAAGCTCTCAATGTCACTTTCAGAATCAGATGAAAAATGTGAAGGTCCTCCTTTTTCTGGTTCTGTGGGTCTTGATACTTCTTCCACCATGGATGGCTTCTGTGTTTCTTCCATGATTACTTCCTCCCTCTCTTTGGTGATAACAGTTTCAACTATGGATTTGCCCTTTCCTTTCCTAGTCAATTTCTTCTTTTGTACTGGCTTCTTGGGAACCTTGTTTTTTACCACCACAGTGGTTCTGGTCTCTGGAGGTCCTTGTAATTCCTTAAAATAGGCTAGCAATTCAACCTCTTTTCTGACAAACACCTCCTCAGTTTCAGCTATCATCATTTGATCATGAAGAGCTTCGTAGTGCTCCACCTCCTCCTGAACCCAGTCTATAGCTTTGCATGAATAGTCTTCCAGCATTTTCTGATATTGTGCTTCATACATAGCTCTCTTGTTATTCCCTTGGGTTAAAGAGGTGTATAATTGCTCTTTGCTTGTTTGGGGTGGATGTGGTTCACTAGAGGCTTGAACCTGTTTCTGTGCCTCCTCATGTTCCTCTTTTGTGGCTTCCTCCATTTCTAGTTCCACCTTCCTTGGGTCCAACCTTCTTTTCTTTACAGGAATTACTTCCTCAGATATCATCTTCCTTTTCATACCTGTTCCCCTCATGCGGGTTTGTCCTTCTGTTGCCCTTTCAGTCAGTTTCCTTGGAGGACTCTTGATTCCAGCCATAAGGCTTCTGAAATACTGAGCCTCTAGAGCCAATTTCAGTTGATCTTCCATCCCTAGAACATGATAAATGATTCTTGTTAAGAACTGAGCTCCATTCATGAACTTCTTCTGCTCCCAGTGTTTTGCTGCTTCCTTCAGCTGTTCATGGATGTATGGTGAGACATCCATTACTCCATTGAACATCAATAATGTCACTGACTTATGCGGCATGGTATACCTTGGTAATTTCGGAAAACAAAAGTACTGTAAAAACATTCTTACAACATATTCCTCATTCTCCCTTATTTTGAAATCAGTGAATTTTGCATATCCTGTGTAAGTTTCCTTATTCTTTTTGACAAAACTTGGGTCAAGTTTGGTTCCCATTGTGTAGAATTGTAGTGCTGCTCTGATATGTTCTCCCTTGATAGTGATACCTACTTCCTGGTTACCCTTGTTTTTGACTTTGCATCTGAAATAGGCATCATTCCCTCTTCCTAAGTGATTGGCAGACAAAGAGAGAAAAGGAACAGAATGAATGGAAAAAAGAAAGAGAACTATGGGCTCAACAGAATGGGAGTCTGATGCTGACTATAGAGGAATTGCAGAAGAAGATAGATAAGCCACAAATCCAAGAAGAAACACATGTGGAAACCACATATGCAGAAGAATATGGGGTAGAAAATATTGAGGGAATACAACATGATAGTGAACCAGCAGACAAAAGATCAGAAGAAGAATATTCAGAGGATTTTGTGAAGAAATTACTGACAAGTAGAGATTCTAGAATGGAGTTCATCAGAAAGATGCATGATGAGTATGAAGAGAAAATTGTCACATTCGCATTGAATAAGGGAATCAATCCAGATCAGCATCACTGGGCAGCAGATGGATTGGGAATACCATTTTGTATGATTTTGGAGAGTATAAAGAATTATCAGTTGGCCAGATTTGGGCTACCTCCAAACAAATACCTGGAGTATGAAGAGGACATCAATGTGACTAAAGAACTATTTGAAAGAGCCAACCCTAAGTGGAGAAATAAATGGTTGGATGCCAACAAAGAGTGTAGGAAAATCTGGAAAGAGGCACCTCTTCATTTAAAGATCAATCCAGCTTATTGTCCAGTGGCACGAAGGAGAGAATGGACAACTTTTTGGGAGAGAAGAAGAGAAGGTCAGATTCCATCTAAGTGGTTAAACTTCCCAAAAGTAGCAGGACCAAAGGCAGGCACATGGCCTACTAAGAGTTATATGGTGAATACTGCTCAGTCTGTGATAACTACATACAAAGATGTCAATGACCCTGCTTGTATTCTACTTATAAGAATAATGAGATTAATTTTGGCTTGTATAGAAACCTATACCGACACAGATATTAGAACCTTGAATTATATCGGCTTTAACTCTCCAACAGACGCATTATTATTTGATTTGAGCGAAACACCTGACAGAATCTGCTTAATGGCATATTATAGCAGAGTAATATATTTGGGCAGTCATTACTTACAGATTTCTGAAGATGCCTTTGATTACGGATTTTTTGAAAGGGAGTCAGAAATTTTTGGAAATCTATCAGTTGTTACAAAGTCCAGACTTACTGCATATGAAGCTGCTTATACAGAGTACTTGAAGAAGGATGTCATAGATAACCTAGAAGCTGCAGTACAGTGGAGGAAGGCCTTATTTGAGATGGTCAATAATTTAAATATCACAGAAAGAAAAAGTCATGATTTGCTATCACAAGTATATCAGAGAAAGAAGAAATGAAGAAAAGTGATCAATGCAGAAGAGCAGGAAAATCTTTCGTCAGGAGCCGAAAGGCTTAGGAGGGGAAGGATGTTGGAAGATGCATTTTTGGAAACCTTTTTGAAGGAAAATAATTGTAAAATGATAGAAATTTGTAAAAATATGTATGCAACTGTTGTAAAAATAAGGAAGATTCTTCCTTATGTAGAATAGAATCTTATGTATTTTTTCTAGAATTTTTGGAAACTCCTAGATAGCATATTATTAGAATAATAGAGGAAAGGACCAAAATTCAAGTGTGAAAAGGGACACTTGAAAATGTATATAAGCTAATTTCCTCTATTATGAGGGGGTTGGTTAATCATTTGTTTACATGCTATCCAAGTGAATAAAGAAAGGAGTTTTTGCTGAAAATCATGTTTCTCCTCTTCTATGTGGTTTCTTTGATTTGTGAGTCTTATTCTTGTGTATCCATGGAGATTTGTGAACTTCCATTGTGTAAATCTATTGAATGTGTATGAAGAGAGTTGATTACTGTTGTATTGAGTGATAAGTTGATGAAATATGGTGCTGGAGCTGAAAATCGTCTGTTTGCACAGAATCGCGATTGTCTCACCTGCGTTTTGACTGCATAATTGTGTTATGCTGATAAAATAGCATGCAATAGACACCAAGATTGTAGAAAATGGTGGAGATTTGCTCAAGATAATCCAAACCCTAGAAATTTCCTCTTCATCTTCACTATTCTCAGAATTCTAGCCATTATTCTCTTATTTCTTGGATTCTATTATCTTGAAGGGGTTGTGGTCTCAAGAATACTTCTAGGATTGACAAAATAAAGATGTATTGTTGATTCTTTATGCTAAATGATTGGAGAGGACAACTCCAAAGATCAATAACAAACAATCATCCACTTTCTTTGCCTTTCCTTTGTTATCTTTGGACTTGCTTTTATTAGTGTATAAAGCTGAAGATTGATTACCTTTAGAGCTTTCTCCATTTTTGATAAGCTTTTCCTCTTGAGTAAGTAGTTGTCCAATGAGTGTGTTGAAATCAGGTACATGCATGTCCATGTACAAATCCATAGCTGTGGTGAATGCTTCCCACTTGTCATCTGCCTTCAAGCCATTGATGACATGCCTTACAATTTGCTCTTCATCTATTACCTCTCCAATGCTTCCCAACTGATCCGCTATGTCCTTGAGCTTTGTGACAAAATCAGTCACATTTTGTTTGGGAGCCTTCTTGAGAGTTGTGAAATCCAGCCATAGTTGATGCTTCCTAGCTTTGGTACTTGAAGAAAAGAAAGCTTCAAGTGCATCCCACACTTCTTGAGATGTCTTACAACTTCTAATGTGAGGCAACAAAAAATATGAGATAGAGTTGAGGAGATAAGACCTTGCAAGTGCATCCTTGGAGCACCATGTGCTCAATCTTTCTTGCTCTTCTTGTGTTGGTTGACTTTTGTTCCTGAAACTTGGCATAACTTCATCTCCAGCCACATAACCATATAAACTTCTACCTTGGAGATAAGCTTCCATCCTTAATGAACAAGCTGAGTAATTACCTCTATCCAATTTGTCAAGTGATGAAGGAAATCCATCTGCCATGTTGTCCAACCTTGCTCTGATACCACTGTGAAGAGATGGATAGGTATGTGCTTGAAGATGAAGAGGTATTGCAAAATCCTTGATCTACACCAGCCAAATGAACTCCAAGAGTATGTGGTGGGCCCTTTTAGCTTGCCAATGGATGTATTAGACACCCTATGTACCTTGGAAGATCACTCTCAAAAAGATAGATCAAAACAGATAAGTTGGAGTTAGCTCAGAGGTTAAAAACTTGCTATTCTTGGTTCATACACCTGTCCACTGTTTTGCATAATTCTTTGAGCACAGCAGCAATTAGCTTAATTCCTCTTGGGGAAGTCTAGATAACTTAAAGAGCTAACTTTCAAGAGTAATCCCATCAAAAATAATGAACCACACACTGAGAATGAGTTTTAACAAGTGATGACATCATCCCAATTTTCACGGGCTACTACTGTTTGAGACCAGTGAGCAGACAAATGAACATACCTCAAAATTTAGGAATCCAATGATTATGAAAACTTGTATGGTTATACTAGACAGTAAGCTAAATCCAAACTGCTTTAAATCATTGAATTTGAATAAGTAACCACTGAGAAATGGCTCTGACAAGATGAGTAAAAAAAAATCGGGTACCTGACAGAGAAGTGAAGATGAACAGACCCTGTTGACTTCAAATGAACATAACTGAAGATTGCAACATTCAAATGACATGAAAATTTGTGAGCATATAGTAGACTTGTAGAGCTAGCTTTACCAAGTTAAATTACTGAAAATGATGCACCAAGCTCAGAGACACCGTCTCTGCAATCTGACTGAGAAAATTGAGAGTAATGGTAGTGAGTAGTACACTTCACAAGAACATGAAAATATGAACCCAAATGATAATGAAAATGAAAGTATATTGCTTGTACAATACAATGGACTTACTGATACATATGTGTGCTTTGGAATCACACCTTGATATGCATAAAGCTCAGCTCTTGGAGGTCTTCACATAGTTCTTTCTAACCATGACTAAAACTGCCATCTATTTATAGTTGAGTTTGGGAGGCTAACTTCCCTCAATCACTCTCCAATCAATCAGTGATTGATTTGATTCTCTACCTACCACAAATCATGAATTCGTGGCTCCTCTTTCCCTTTTTGATCAAGTGGACTCAACCACTTAAGATTCTCTTACTTTTACATTAAGTAAACTCTTCAAAAGTTACAAGAGGTAGTTCACAAGTGAACTTTACATAGTCTTCATTTTAAAGCTTCTTCTATGACTTTGTGGGATTCAAGCCAATACTTAGGCTTGTCATAGACTTGCTCCAACAGGTATTAGGCATAACACCTCCTCCTTGATATACAGCTTCAAGCAAACACCTCAAGAGACAGTGAGGCTCGTAGCAAGAAGGTTAAGGCAATATCTAGAGAGATGCCATGTTCCAGAGTTACCCACTCCAGCCAAACAAGTGGCCTTATTTCTAGATGGACTGTTAAGTACCAAACTAAGATCATGTGTGTACGCATGTGCATAGACATCAAGGATAATCTAGGGGAGGAATTAGAGCTTTCAAAGATCTATAAAGATTTAGATAGTGCTACTAGCCTCACTTCCACACAATCCACATAGATTGAGGATCTCGCAGAGAAGGTAGCTCATAAATTAGGAGTCTCTAGCAAGCAGATTCCTAGATTTTCCCCAAGAAAATGATGCTATACCTGTGGAGGAGACCATATGGCTAATGTGTGACCTATCATGGCCCAACCCCAAGTTAACCCTAACATCCAATATTGCACCATAGAAAGGAGATACACCAACCACACTGCACAAGACTGCCTAAATAATAAACAAGCTGTTAGAGAAAATTTTCCTCAGACATATCCACAACAAGGAAAATACCAGAATCAATACCCACAATAGCAGTATGGTAGGCCCCACCAATCCTATCAATCACCCTATCAAGGGTAGAAGAGACCTCAACAAGTTCTAGACCAACAACCCCCTCCTCCAGCCAATGTGATTCCAGTAAAGTATGCAGTTGTAGAAGAAAATCTGAACAGAGCTTTAGTGCCAGTGACACCATTGCTCTCAAAAAGTGACCTAAGTGACCATAGTTTTGACTCCGTTCATATTGATAGCCCATAGGCTTACTACATGCAGTCACCAGAGCATAATGAGTCCTATTATATGAGGAGTCGAGTGAACCTAGTTGGGAGCGAGAGTATGCAAATTTCATGTATGCAAACCCCAACTCTAGACCTCAACCTAGGCAGATAAGACCCCCATTCCCTAGAGGACCATGCTATCGATGTCAGGTAGATCACCTCATTCGAGATTGCGCTATGCTTGCACCTACACAAACCCAATTTCTATTAATTCAGGGTTTCTATCTAGATTGCGGGAAGAAGAACTTGTTATGAGATTGTCCCAAGAACCCCATCAATATGCCAAAAATCACTCCTATCAACGTTATTGGGTTAGCGGTAGAGTCCACAAGAAGTGTGACTTCCACGAACCGAGTGCAATTCATTACGAGAGCTCACGCACTTAAGCGAAACCAAGACTTAGGCTAGGAACAGAACTCTGAGGTTAACAAGATTGAGAGTCGAAATAAGAAGAGGACACGAGCTTGGAGGGATAGTCGAGAGAGAATGAAACGGCAATGGACAAGGAAGATGAGCGAACTTGAGGAAAGCCTAAGAGAAACAAAAGTGAAGATAATTGAACTCACATCTCAAACACACTCTCACACAACTCCACCACCACCCTTCCCATCACCATCCAACCCACCGCCTTCTAACGCACCTCACACAACTGTAAGACAATAGTTACGCAATATAACACAGGAGCAATAACAGAGAAGATAACAGATATAGGAGAATCTCAACAATTTTCTACTAGCAGCAAGTACAAAGATGATGGCGTTGTCCACCCGTGCGCTCTCAAGGTAGAGCTTAAATGGTGATCTAGACAACTCTAGATAGGGAGATACAAGGTAGAGGTATGCTGGCTCAACTCGGTGTCTTAGGTAGTGTAGAAGTCATGTATATATAGGATCATGGGTGGCCTGCCATGGACGGCTATACATGGGCGGTAGAGCGTGGGCGGCCACCGCCCGCGTAATTGCCATACACGGCTTAGACTGGTTGAACCGACCTAACAAATATAAATGATTTCTAACTCTGATAGGGAATATTCCATGGAATATTCCCTTTACCGTCGCGCCAGGGGCGCTGCCCCCGGACCCCCACCAGGGGGCCCGCTGGCCCCCTGGGACCCCCCAGCCAGGGGGCCCGCTGGCCCCCTTGGACCCCCCAGCCGGGGCTGCTCACCGCTGCCCCGGACCCCACAATTGGGGACCCTGATAACTCCCTTTCCTTATAATATCTTACATGGTCCAATATGACCTTCATCCAACATTCAAGTTGGGATTCCCATCAATTGGGTAATGCATGCTTGGCTTCTCCTCATAAAGGGGGCCTTACAAAATGTGCATACAATCATGAGGGGTAGACATTGATCATATACTAACACCCCCCCTCAATGTTTACCGATGATAAATCAAGTAGGTCTCGGTCCTATGCCCATCTGTTGAAGATGCTTGTTGAGCTGCTCTCTTCCAAGTGCTTTAGTGAATATGTCAGCACAATTTGCCTCTGTTGGGCAATATTCTAGCTCCACAATTTCATCTTCAATTAGCTCACGAATGTAATGGTACTGTACTTCTATGTGCTTGGTGCGAGCATGAAATACTGGGTTCTTTGCAATAGCCATACAACTTTGATTATCACACTTGAGTACAGTTGGCATATTTGATGGAAAGCCAAGATCTGCAAGAATTCTCCTTAACCAGACTGCCTCACAAGAAGCAAAACAAGCTGCTTTGTACTCTGCTTCAGTGGAGGAGAGTGCGAGAGTTGGTTGCTTCCTACTTACCCAAGAAAATATTCCTGAACCAAGTGAGAAACAATATCCAGAAAGTGATTTTCTAGAATCACAATCTCCAGCCCAATCTGAATCACAATATCCTTGGAGTGTATCACCTGTGGTATACAAAATACCAAAATCCAAGGTTCCTGCAATGTACCTTAGAATTCGCATTCCAACATTCCAGTGACTCTCCTTAGGTTTGTTGGAAAACCTGCTTAACACTCCAACAGCATAGCAAATGTCTGGTCTAGTGTTGCACAGAAAAATAAGACTTCCAACGAGCTTCCTATACTTCTTAGCATCTACATCAGGCATGTTATCATCCATAGATAGCTTATGATTTACCTCCATAGGTGTGCTAGTTGGTTTGCAGTCCATCATTCCAAATGCCTTGAGAATTTCTTTGGAATATTTTTGTTGTGAGATGAAAATGCCATCCTTCCTTTGCCATACTTCAATTCCCAGACAAAAATGGAGTAGACCTAAGTCTGTCATTTCAAACTCAGTTCCCAAGCTGATCCGAGTTTGATTGATGAGTTCCTGATGATCTCCTGTAATGATCAAATCATCTACATATACAATGACAACAACTAGCTTGCTATCCCTTTTCGTTACATACAAGTTAGCATCAGAAGTACTTCTTTCAAAACCCATATTTTTGAAAAAATGATCTATTCGTTGGTACCAAGCCCGTGGAGCTTGCTTAAGTCCATACAAAGCTTTCTTCAACCTACAAACTTTATTTTCTGAATTGGGCACCTCAAAACCTGGTGGTTGAGATACATACACCTCCTCCTTGAGGTGACCATTCAAAAATGCAGATTTGACATCCATCTGGAAAATAGGCCAAGACTTTTGTGCAGCTACTGCAAGTACCGTCCGAATAGTTGTCATGCGTGTTGTTGGTGCAAAAGTTTCTTGAACATCAAATCCTTCAATCTGTGAAAAACCCTGTGCAACTAATCGTGCCTTATACTTTTCTAATGTTCCATCAGCTTTATACTTAGCTTTCCAAATCCATTTAGTACCTATTACCTTCTTCTTTGGCGGCAAGTCGACTAGATCCCATGTATCATTTTTGAGTATACTATCATACTCAGACTGCATTGCCGCTCTCCAATCTGGATCATCAATGGCTTCTTCAATGGTGGTAGGTTCCTTTATCGAACCCATGATATCTGCCATTAGAGCCATGTTAACAATGTGTTCTGAGGCTCTTCTTTGCTCCTCTATTCTCTTTGATCTTCGTAATCCATCCGATGATGATTCTGGTACATCTACATGTGGATTAAGATCATCAAAGAGCTGTTGTGCCCACTTCGGTAGTGGCTTACGCTGTGCAGCTACAACTGGTTGGCTTTTTATTGAGGAAATTTCTCCATCAGATGTTTCCTCCTCCTCAACTTTAACCTGTCTTTTGATAGGCACAAGGTGAGATATTTCTCCGCTTGATGAGATAGTAGATTTACCTTTATCTTCTACTAAGTGTGGTCGTTCATCAAACACCACATCTCGGCTGACAAAAATCTTCCTTGCCTCAAGATCCCATAACCTGTATGCTTTAGACTCTTCACTATATCCTAGGAAGACACACTTTTTGCTTTTTGAATCCAACTTTGATCTTGTTGAATCAGGAATATGTGCATAACAGAAACAACCAAAAATTCTGAAATGCAAAACTGAAGGCTTTTTACCAGAATATGCTTCTTGAGGAGTCATCCCCTTCAGTGCTTTTGTGTAGCTTCGATTGAGGATGTAGACTGCTGTATTGACTGCTTCTGCCCAGAATGAATCAGGCATGTCTTGAGCCTTCAACATACAACGAGCCATTTCAACTACTGTCCTGTTCCTGCGCTCAACAACGCCATTTTGTTGGGGTGTATGAGCTGTGGTAAGTTGCCTTTTCACACCATGCTCCTTACAGTAATTGTTGAATTCTGTTGACAAGAATTCACCTCCTCTATCTGTTCTAAATTTCTTCAATTTCCTTCCTGATTCATTTTCTACATACTTATGCCACGTTTTAAATTTTTCAAAAGCATCAGCCTTCTCTCGAATGAAATAAACCCACATCTTTCTACTATAATCGTCGACTAACAGCAAGAAGTAGAAAGATCCTCCTAAAGCAGGTGTAGACATTTTACCGCAGAGATGAGCATGTACCAACTCTAGAGGAGCTTGAGATCGATTGCTGGTCTCTCTTGGAAATGCCTTTCGTTGTTGCTTGCCCATCATACAAGCTTCACAAGGTTCCTGCAACTCTGAAAATGCAGGCATATGAGCAACCATCCCTGTTCGTTGCATCTCCTTCAAAACTGCAAATCCGAGATGCCCAAATCGTCGGTGCCATAACCTGCTTACATCTTTATCTTCTGTAGCAGTTAAAGCACTTAACTCATACAAGTTATCCCGTCGTATGCCTTTACCTACAACATTACCTGATGAATCCATGATTTCCGCACCACTCTTATTGAAGTGAACTTCGAGTCCACGATCTGTTATTGCAGAAACTGACAACAAATTTCTTTTGAGTGTAGGTACATAGAGAACATCGGATAACTTTTTCTCAACACCTGGAGAAGTGATAAAAGAGATGGTTCCAGTTCCTTCAGCTGGACACTTAGAGTCATTTCCCACCACTACATTGATGGATTCCCGCAGAGGCACTAGGGAACTATACCAATCCTTTTTACTAGTCATATGGCGAGAAGCTCCACTATCTAAAATCCATGGCTCATCAACACGAGCTTGAGCAGATGAACATACCTCTTCAATAGCTACCCAAAGTTCCAGCTCTGTGTTGTTTGCAGACTCTTTGTTCTTCCATGATGATTTTACAGTCCCATTCCGTTCATCAGCTTGCTTCTTTCTGCAATCCTTGATGGCATGGCCTTTCTTTTCACAATAGAAGCAACTTCCTGTGAACTTTTTCTTCTTTGGCTTCTTCTTTGATCCCTCTGAAGAGCCTTTACCTTTTGCATTTGCTGAGAATGCAGCATCAGTTGTACTTTGCCGATTCTTCATCCGCATCTCTTCTTCTAAAAGCATGGCACAAAACTCTTCAAATGTAAGAGGAGTTGGCCTTACCTGAGTGTTAAGGGCTGTTACTAATCCATCATACTTTGCTGGAAGAACACGTACAGATCTTCGAGCCAGCTCTTCTGGTGTTATAACAACACCAACTGCAGCCAATTGATCTTGAAGATGCTTTATCCGTTTGATAAAATCTTCAGCCTTTTCAGAATCAGAATGTTTTTCATTTGCCAACTGATTTTCTAAATTTTGTATCCTAGTGTGGTTCTTGGTCTCATATTGTTGAGCCAATATGCCCCAAGCCTCATGTGCTTTAGTAGTATGTTGAACTAAAGTAAGCACAGAATCACTTACACTAGTGACAATCGCACATAATGCATCAGCATTCCGCCTCTTCCAAGCTCGTAGAAGATCTGGATCTGGCTGAATCATCAATCTTGAATTTGCTGGATCTTCAACTGGTATAGGCTCTGGATCCAATCCCATCGGTCCCATGACAGTGTCAAGTAATTCATAGGAGTCCAAAATTGCAGAAATTTTGAACTTCCAGAGTGTATAGTTGGTTCCATCCAGCTTCCCTTCAGTGGATGCAGGTGGACGAATTCGAATAGGTGCAGCATTAACATTAGCTGAAGCACCAAGACTACTGTTCGATGATGAAGCCATCATGTAATCACTCGAATAATCTACTGATATTCTAGTCTGCTAGTAGGCTAAAATAATGATACTTCTCAAGCTATTCGAACCTTACAGCTCTGATACCATGTAAGACAATAGTTACGCAATATAACACAGGAGCAATAACAGAGAAGATAACAGATATAGGAGAATCTCAACAATTTTCTACTAGCAGCAAGTACAAAGATGATGGCGTTGTCCACCCGTGCGCTCTCAAGGTAGAGCTTAAATGGTGATCTAGACAACTCTAGATAGGGAGATACAAGGTAGAGGTATGCTGGCTCAACTCGGTGTCTTAGGTAGTGCAGAAGTCATGTATATATAGGATCATGGGTGGCCTGCCATGGACGGCTATACATGGGCGGTAGAGCGTGGGCGGCCACCGCCCGCGTAATTGCCATACACGGCTTAGACTGGTTGAACCGACCTAACAAATATAAATGATTTCAGACTCTGACAGGGAATATTCCATGGAATATTCCCTTTACCGTCGCGCCAGGGGCGCTGCCCCCGGACCCCCACCAGGGGGCCCGCTGGCCCCCTGGGACCCCCCAGCCAGGGGGCCCGCTAGCCCCCTTGGACCCTCCAGCCGGGGCTGCTCACCGCTGCCCCGGACCCCACAATTGGGGACCCTGATAACTCCCTTTCCTTATAATATCTTACATGGTCCAATATGACCTTCATGCAACATTCAAGTTGGGATTCCCATCAATTGAGTAATGCATACTTGGCTTCTCCTCATAAAGGGGGCCTTACAAAATGTGCATACAATCATGAGGGGTAGACATTGATCATATACTAACAACAACCCCACCCCCACCTAGAGTAGGATCAGTCTTAGCAGATCTCACTCCCAAGGACATAGACATGATGCTTAAAGCATATCAGGCTAGACTACAAGAAGAGCCAAATGTAATGGATCATGAAAAGTGCTACCCTAGGGCTGACCTAGAGCACGAATGAGCTAAACTTTGTGCTAAGATGGTGGAATTGGCTCAAACCATGTTTGAAGCCAGTCATCTCTTTAACTACTCTAGTTTAGCTAGGATTCAATTGCATTTTGATGGACTATTAGACATATTGGAGAGGCTAACTGAAAAATCAGAAAAGGACCCCGCCTCTCAAGGTAAGGTCAAGGCTAGTGGAAGAGTGAACATTCTGCTCAAGGATGCTTATGTACCTAATTCCACAGAACCAGACACATCTTCTTCTATGAATCCATATTCCCCAAAATTTCTAAGAGAGATTCAAGAAGAGAAATGGGCTATAGAAAGTGAAACTCCTCCTCCAATTGAACTTATGGATGACGCGCACGATCAATTCCCACAAGACATTCTTTCCATTTATGGAGAGCAGGAGAGTGCCCAATCTCATGAGAGATTAGACTTCGAGTCTAATTCCTTACAAGAACTACCCCATTTCACGGGACCATGGGAAGCTAAGTCTACTTGTATGAGAGCACCCATGGTCATGATAAGAAACTAAGACTCAGTCATACCTAGGAATACAAAAGTAGTGAAACACACTAAAGTGCAGTGCAATCTCACTTTAGAAGAGCTACTCAAAGTTAAACCAAAATTATGGAAACACATAGCCAACCAAGTGCCAGAAGGAGCTAACCTCGTTCTAAGGTAGGATCACATAGAACATTGCGAGAAATACCCTTGTACAAGATAGGAGACATGAGCGAAGGAGAAGAAGGAAACACCTATGTTCCCATTACCCATCAGGGGTACACAACCAAGGCGATTTCGGACTCAAGTGCAGGAGTTGCAATTCCTACCACTTGCCTATGGAAGCGTTGGGGCAAGCCAACACTCAGGCCAATGAGAATGAAATTGCAAATGGCCGATGGTCACATAGAAAGACCCTTAGGACTGCTAGAAGGAATAACTCTCACTACATGTGGTGTAGAGTTTGAACATACTTTTGTTATATGTGCCTTTAGCAAAAATCAGGCCTATGAGATGATTTTGGGAAGATCATTTATGCGGCAGTTGAAAGTGGTACAAGATTGGGGAACCAATTCTTTGTATTTGCAACACTTAGGTGTGACAACCAAAGTCAATCTCAAATACTACTCTCATAGAGATGTGCCCCCTATTCAATGGAATCCCATCCATAGAGCCACGGATGATATAGAATCAGTGCATTCCATAAGTTTAGTATCCTCATGGATGCATGTTGACAGTCAAGGTCACACACAAGCAGTGAAGTGCATCAATGAAGTGGACACACAAGAAGAAGGAGCATGTAGGGAGCTCCAAGAAGCAAATGTCAAATTTTCAGAAGAAATCCCTATACATATAGTGACTTTTGTCACTAAAAACCATTTTAATACCATTTTCTATTTTTACAACTCGATTTTGTTCAAGCTGAGGAGTCCTCAAGCTTGAGGAGTATTAGAAGTATCATCCTACCAATTTTCATAATGTTTAGATTCCGTTTGAGTCCCCAAATAAGCCTTGGAACCTATTTTTTAACTAGGCCGGACACTAGGTCTGGACAGGGCCAAAACCACTCAAAAAACTATAAAAAGGGCTGGAGAGCTCAATTTAGGGGTTAGCTTGTTGTAGATTTCAGCTTGGTAAGAGAGTTCTTTTGTAATCAAAGTCCTTCCATTGTTCCACTCTTTGCTCTTACCTTGTGCGCGTGTGTGTGTATGTGTGTGCATGTTTGTATGCTTTCACTCATGCACTTGTGCACTTCACTTGCTCTTGGTCTTCATACCGGTCCTCACGTCTCTGCGGATTGACATTTATGAGGTGAAGCTCCTCACGTTGGTACTTGCCATTGTGCTAGAGTGACACCAAATTTGGTGCTATTGCTGGGGAGAGAGCTTGGAGGATGAGCGTGTGACGGTAAGACGTAGAGTAGCGACGTTGGAAGGTAAAAAATCACCATTTTTAGTTCAGTTTCTGAGTTTTCCCTCTTCTTCATCATCATCATCACCAACATCTCCTCTCATCTTCACCTTCTCTGATTTTTTTGCTTTTTTGACTGTACACTCCCTATTTTACCTCTTTTTCTTCCCTCTTGTCTATGCCAGGAGTTCAGTGATGGTTCAGAGCTTAGGCATCCTTGAAAAACAGAGAATCGCGCTCTTAAAACACCAAAATCTGAGTGGTAGTATCGCGGAGTGACAAGACTTGCGTTTGGTATCACGGCGGTGGTATCGTGAGTTTGAAGGGTGATTTTTCATCAATAGGCTTATAGGAGTGACAAGGAGAACATAAGGTACACATATCTCCAAAAATTTTTGAATTTGAGCTTAAAAATCTCCAAGTATCGTGTCTGGTTGAGTTTTGGTATGGCGATACCAGAATTCCCATGTATCGCGATAC
Organism: Ceratopteris richardii; assembly: GCA_020310875.1. Classification (NCBI taxonomy): domain Eukaryota; kingdom Viridiplantae; phylum Streptophyta; class Polypodiopsida; order Polypodiales; family Pteridaceae; genus Ceratopteris; species Ceratopteris richardii. The sequence goes on along the minus strand of CM035439.1, from coordinate 127,088,284 downwards.
TTGTCGAGGTATCGTATCGTGCACATCCACTTGAGGTATCGCGATACCATTCTGGTATCGTATCGTCAAGTGTTGGTATCGCGATTGCGGTCACCCCAGTGGTATCGTATCGCCGTCCACATGGTATCGTATCTTCTCGGTCTTGGTTTATCGTATTGTCGACTCAGTATCGTATCGTGCCCAATCTAGTATCGTATCGTGCAAAAAAGTGGTATCGTATCGTCCATAGAACCAGTATCATATCGTGAGAGTTCTAGTATCGTATCGCGTAAATTTTTGGTATCATATCGTGCACCTTGTAGTATCGTATCACGAAACACAAGCAGTATCGTATCACGATTGGAGTGGTATCGTATCATCTATAGACTGGTATTGTATCATCCCTTACCCTGGTATCGTATCGTGAGCAATCTGGTATCGTATGGCGTGCTATCCAGTATCGTATCGTGTAGTGGTCAGGTATCATATCGTCCACTAATTTGGTATCGTATCGTAGAGTGCAGAGGTATCGTATCATGTGATTTTTGGTATCGTATCGTCAATAGACCCGGTATCGTATTGTCGATTGTTTTGGTATCGTATCGTGGGCTTGGTGGTATCGTCTAGTGAGTGGTATCGTATCATGGAATTTGGTATCACCTTGGTGGTATCGTATCGCCGAATGTGGTATCATCCATAGTGGTATCACATGGAAAATCTGGTATCGTATCGCCTGTCCTGAGGTACTCCCAGAGAGGTCCTGTTTCCCTATTTTAACCCCTAGAACCCTGAACTGGCATAACTTTCTCATACGAAATCGGTTCGGAGTGATCTTTGGTTTGTTGGAAAGCTCGTGGGGAGTACTACCAAAACTTCCACTGGTTATGGTAAAATTAATATGCAGATTATTAGATACAGTATTTTGAAGTTGACCCTCAAGTTGGACTAGGAAGTAAGGGGTTCCACAAGATTTTGAGCGATTCAAAGGACAATTTTGGACTTGTAGACAAGGCTTATGAACCTAAGGTCAAGTTGATACTTAGGAAGAGATTGATAAAGTACCAAATCACTTGAAACTAAGTTCAACCACACAACCAAGTCAGGGACTCACAACTCAGTGGTTAACACTACGTGCTGAGTTCATAGACAAGTGAGTCAAAAATGTCATTTAACTGGGAGAGGCTCTTGGCTTCTGAAGAGATGCATAGATCCATACCTAGGAAGGTCTTATGTCTACAGTGGAAGGGGAATATAGGATGTCTCTTCAATATGTATCCACTAACCTGCAAGGAATACCCATCCACCTCGACAGTCTATACAGGTCAGTAGCAAGAATGAGAAACACTACTGAATTAGAAATAGTTCCAAGACCAACTGTCAAGTATGAAGATGGATTCTACATGGACAAGGTGGGCCAGATCTATGTAGTAACTGAAAACCCTGATCAGATTAATGAAAGAGGAGAGTTAGCTCAAGATCATGCAACTACCTCACAAAACCCATTTGAGACCCAGCAAAGAACAGAAAATGTGATGTTAGGACAAATGAGCCAAGGTACTAGACCCGATAGACCACATGAACAATTCACCATGCCAGGAATCAACCCCCATGGCCACACTAATCAGAGGATGGGAAATATGAATAGACCTACCTTTAGGACAGAACCGCCCCAAGGTGTCCCCATCATAATGCAATCCCCAGAGCGAGACAAAAGAGTGAGACCAATCCAATTGGCCAAATGTATGCGAAATCATTACGATGGCACAGGAGAGACCTATGACCACATAGCAAAATTCAAGCAAGTGTTACGAGCGGAGCAAGTGGACGACTTTTTCATGCAATATGAATCTTTTTGGCTAACTCTCATGGGAATAGCCTTAGCTTGGTTTCAATCCTTGGATCCAAATTCCTTTGGCAATATCGAACAATTCTTCCAAGAATTTGTCTGGGAATTCACTAAGCGAGGGATCAAGCACAATTCGTCATCCTTACTACATAGTTTCAAACAAGCTTCCAAAGAGACAGTAAAAAATGCAGCACGAAGATTTAGTCAATATGTAGACCGATGCCCTGTGATAGAGAGACCTTCTCAACAGAAAATGATATCCCTATTTTTAGAAGTTCTAACCAATGGAATATTGAGAATGTTAGTATACGTAAAACGGGTGCAAACTCTGAGTGAGTGTCTTCAAGAATGTATAGATTTGGAAGACAACTTAGCTGAGGATCTCAAAATCACACAAGATCTTACCAAAATGGAGGACACAAGGAGCAATGAGACTTCTAGTTCCAGTTATGTGGAGGAAGTGGCAGCGTTAGGTGCCAAGAAATTAGGAGTACAAGGACAAAGGAAATACCAAAACTCCTCCTTGAGAGTGCCAATGTTAGGGAGTTACACACTTTGCGGTGGAGATCATCCATCTCATGTCTGCTTTAGAGAAGGACTAGGGTTATCGCAACCTTACCCTTACGATAGACAACCAACTCAAGAGCCTAACATGTACTCTTATAGTGAGCAGAAGTACCCCAACCACAATATCGAATACTATCCAGTGAATAGACAACCATGACTACTTGCACCACCCCAATGTAGACCATATGGGTACCCTCCTAGAGAACAAGACAGAGAAGTTCCTAGGTCTAACCCTTGTCCAGGACCATGAGGAGCAACTAGACCGTATGAACATGGAGGATATGGCCAACCTCAACCTATACTAGGACAACAACCATCCCACCCACCAGCTCCGACACAAGGACAAAATGTCACAATACAAGTCGTTTGTCTTGAGTGTGGCAAAGAACAGCTCCTGAGAGATTGTCCCGGACATCCCTCTAGTGCACCAAAGGTTACACCCGTTAATGTGGTAGGCCTAGTAGAGGATTCAAGTTCTAGTAGCGATAATGTGGCTCCTATACATGCAGTTACAAGGGCACAAGCCTTACAAAAAGCTAAACTAGCCGAGAAATCAGAGCTAAGTGAATCAGGAGAGCCTAGTAAGAGAAAAACAAGAACATGGAAGGATACTAGGGAGAAAGCCAATCGTAAGTGGACCAAAAAGTTATCTGAACTAGAAGAAAGCCTGAAAGACACAAAAACTAAAATAGAAGATATTGCCTCTCAAAGATCCTCGCATGTCGAAACTCCATCCACACAACCTCACACCCACCCACCAACCATTGTAAATAGACCACAACCAGGGTCTGTTCTTGCAGATCCAACCCCAGAACACTTGGACATGATGTTCAAGGGATACCAAGCTCGACTTCAAGAAGGGCCAACACCTGCAAGCCTAGACAAGAGCTACCCTAGAGCAGATTTAGAGATTGAACGAGCGAAAATGTGCATAAAAATGGTGGAACTAGCTCAAGCTATGTTCGAGGCCAATCAATCATTCAATCAGACGAATGCTATTACACCAGGTTTGCACTTCCAGGGCTTACTAGATAGATTAGAGCAGTTGGTAAATAAACCTCAAGTTTCTTTACCTCCACAGGCTCAACCTACTGTTGAAAGAGATAGCTCATCACCACAGAAAGTCTATGTTCCTGACTCCATAGATGAGGGAGAACCTCTTTCAATTCAACAGCACACTCAAAAGTTCTTGCGGGAAATACAAGAAGAGAAATGGGCCAAGGAGAAGGATGTTTCCCCTCCTATTCTTGAAATTGATGACCGTCATGATCAATTCCCACAAGACATTCCATCTATTTATGGAGACCAAGTAGAGCAACAAGAAAAAGAAAGTTCAAGATTCGAATCCAATTCTTTACAAGAGTTACCACAGTTCACAGGCCCATGGGAATCTAAATCTCTCCAGATCAGAGCTCCCACAATATTGATCAGAAATGAAGACTCAGTGGTTCCAAGAAACACTGATGTTGTGAAGAACACTAAGGTTCAGTGTCATCTCATTGTGGAAGAGCTGCTAGAAAGTTCCAGAGATATCTCTAGAAAAAATAGGGGACATGAGCGAAGGTGAGGAAGGTAATACTTATCTTCCGATCACCTACCAAGGTTACACAACCAAAGCGATCATAGATTTTGGTGCTGGTGTTGCTATTGCGACCACTTCCCTGTGGAAGCAATGGGGTAAACCAGCATTAAGACCAACTAGAATGAAACTTCAGATGGCTGACGACCATGTTGAAAGACCTCTAGGATTGCTAGAAGGGACAACTCTAACCACGTGTGGTGTAGAGTTTGAGCACACCTTTGCTATATGTGACTTTGGTAAAACTACTACCTATGAAATGATCCTAGGAAGGCCCTTCCTACGACAACTGCAAGTTGTATAGGATTGGGGAACCAACTCCTTATACTTGCAACACTTAGGGGTCACAACCAAGGTAAATTTGAAGGATTACACCTTCAGAGATGTACCACCCCTACAGTGGAATTCTATCCACAAGGAGCAAGAAAATTCGATCTCTGTGCATTCTAAAAGTTCATCTAAGACATCATGGATGCATGAAGATACTCATTTGTGGATGTGGAAGGTGGCAAAGGAAGAGGAGAAACGCCTAAAAGCGAGAGAAAAAGAAACTTCTCAAGGAGATAGACCAATTAGAGACCCAGCCTATACACCGATGATCTTCCCAAATGAGGAATTTGAGCCTCATGGTTGGGCAGAAATCTTAGCCACCATGGACATTGCTGTTAATGAAGAACAATGGACACCTCATTGTGATGAGGAGGGTTATGATATTTCAGTGTTCATGTGTCAGCCCTTGCTAGAAGAATGTGACCCTAGTGACTTCATAGAAAAAGAAGAGAATGATGACGATCTAGAGTCCATTGTGATGGATAGTTGCTTTGTTTCAGAGGAGCACTATCTAAAAGACATAAGACTATTTACCCAAAAGGAAGAAGAACCTCTCACAAGCATTAAAACTATCAATTCAAAGGATGGAAGTGAAGGAGGTCAAAAGAAAAAGAAAAGACAAGGAGTGAAACAAGAAGAGAAGGAATCATTGTTCGAAGTACCAGAGAATTTCAAGAAATACGAAGTTAAGGACTGAAAAATTTTGGTACGAATGCCTAAGAGAGAGGCCACCACAGGAGAAGCGTATGATAACAAAGAAAAGACCAAAAATGTCGTAGTCACCATTGAAGAAAACGAAGAGAGGTGTACATACATAGGAGATTACCTAAGTAAGGAAGAGGAAGCAGAGTTAGTAGCCTGGTTAAGGGAATATAGGGATGTGTTCGCGTGGCACTATAGAGACTTGAAGGGAGTAGATCCGAAGGTTTGTTCTCATACGATCCTCATGATAGCATATGCCAAGCCCACCAAACAGAAGCCCTATACATATAATGACACCTATGCAACCAAAATAAAAGAAGAAATCGATAGATTGATTGAAGCCGGATTCATCTATGAAATTGAGCATACTGAATGGGTGTCCCCCGTTGTAGTGGTGCCCAAGAAGAATGGAAAGTTACATGTGTGTATTAACCTTAAAAAAGTTAATGCCTCTACGATTAGAGATCTATCCACTTCCAATCACTGAACATTTATTGGAGCATGTTGCGGGCAAGGAAGTTTATAGCTTCCTTGATGGATTTTTAGGTTACAACCAAGTAGCCATTGCCATAGAAGATCAACACAAAATGGCCTTTGCCACAGAGTGGGGAGTCTTTGCATTTCGTGTGATGCCATTTGGGCTGACTAATGCACCTGCAACCTTCCAAAGGCTCATGTGTCATGTCTTCAAAGAGTTCTTGTGAAAAAGCTTAGAAGTATATGTGGATGATTTATGTGCTCATTCCCAAGAAAGGAGATGTCACATTCCAAGCTCAGACAAATCTTCAACAAGTGTAAACAATACCGAGTGTGTCTAAACCCACAAAAGTGTGTGTTCATGGTACGTCAAGGTAAAATCTTAGTTCATATTGTTTCTAAGAACGGAATATCAACAGATGAGGACAAAGTAAAAGCCATCACGGAGCTACCGAGGCCAGGGAATGTTAAAGAGGTACAAGCCTTTATGGGCCATTGTGGATATTACCGTAGGTTTATTCACATGTATGCAATCATAGAGAAACCTCTTTATGCCTTGCTAACCAACTTTGAGTGGAACGACGAATGCGAGAAGTCGTTCAATGAGCTGAAGAGACGCTTGTGCACAACACCAATACTGACCATTCCTGATTGGAATAAGCCATTCCATGTACATGTGGATGCATCCAATTATGCAATAGGATGTGTGTTGTCACAACCCACTGGTGAAGGAAACCTAGACTTGCCTATAGCATATGCTAGTAGGCAATTGAATGCTGCTGAATGAAACTACACCACAACCGAAAGAGAAGGTTTAGGCATGGTATATGCTGTAAAGAAGTTTAGACACTATCTATTGGCCAACAAGTTCAAATTTTTCAATGACCATCAAGCTTTATTGTACTTGGTCAATAAACCTTGCAACAAAGGAGGCTTAGTGAGATGGTTCCTCCTACTAATGGAATATGACTTTGAAGTGGTTGTTAGGCAAGATAAGACCTGTTGGTACATTTTACCCAAGCCTACATGCTTGATATATTTGATATCATCCTCATTTGTAAGTCACATGAGTAGTCATGTGAACACCTCTTGTAAAAGAGTTTATTTTTTATCTCTTGTATTTGGAAAAAGAAAAAAGGAAAATAATGGCTTACCTCATGCATGATGTAAAAGCAAACTCGTGGCTCTAACTACTAAAATCATGACTTTTTGAGCTGAGGGAATCTCTCCTAACTTTGGGGATCACTTTTAGGTGGAGCCATTCGAATTCGAATTCAAAACTCCCTCCAAGAATAGCTATAAAAAGAGCAAGAAGGAAGAGGCGATTAGGAAGCCTTGTACGTGACCACTTCATGTCATTTTGTAGAGATTGAAGAGCTTACTCCATAGCTCTATCATTCTACTCCCATTGTGCAAAGACTCATTGCCAATGTGGTTGTAATCATATGTGAATCTATACATTTATTATCATCTACTTCTCTGTTTTGTTCTCTGCTATACTCACTCAGAGCAGTAACTTCAGAAGGTCATATCTCGAGTTTTAATGAACCTTTTTCAGTGTTTTAAAGTGTGCTGGATAGCTCTTACTGTCTCGTTTGTACCTCTAAATTTTCAGGGTCATTGGACTAATATTTTGGGAGATATATGCATTTTACTGCTTACTGGTCTATGTCTGCAGAGCCCCGAGAATTGTGAGGAGGTTCCAGAAATTGTTGAAACTTGTTCTCAGTGCTCAGTCCATCATTTGAAGTGTTTAACTTGGATTGGGAAGCTTGCTAAGTCTATTTGCTATGCCCAAAAGGAATTTTTCAAATTCTTACCAGGTTGAGAGCACTGTTCATTTTTTCCAACAGGTGTATGTCCAAAAATAGCAAGTTTTGGGAGCTAGTCATTTCGCAACTAGTCTGTCTTGACTTAAACTTTTGGGATACATGTTCCAAAGTACTTGGCTGATATTTTGGTGGATTTAGGAAGCTCAAAGGGTCTACTAATCAACTCTGAAGTCTCAGTTGGCTGGTGTGAAGCTGGTTGTAGCGGCACCTACTCATCTTTGGATTGCATCCACCATCTCTCTTCACAGTGGTATCAGAGCATAGTCAAGCAACATGGGAGATGGATTTCCATCAATAATTGACAAATTTGATCAAAACAACTACCCGGCATGGTCTCTAAGGATGGAGGCTTACCTTCAAGGGAGGAATCTATATGGATTCATATCCGGAGATGAAGCAATGCCAACCATGAGGAACAAAGGGCAACCATCACATGAAGAAGTGGAAGGACTTTCGAATTGGTGTTCAAAGGATGCACTTGCAAGGTCTTATATTCTAAACTCAATCTCTGATTTTCTTTTACCTCATGTCAAGGGATGCAAGACATCAAGAGAGACCTGGAATGCACTTGCTTCTTTCTTCTCTTCCAACACTCGAGCAAGGAAGAACCAATTGTGGATGGAGTTCACAACAACGAAGAAAAGCCCGAAGCAAAATGTGACTGATTATGTCACAAAGATGAAGGAGATTTCCGACCAACTTGGAAGCATTGGAGAGGTAATTGAAGAGGAGCAAATCATAAGACAAATCATGAATGGAATCAAAGCAGACGACAAGTGGAAGTCATTCACAACAGCCATGGATTTATACATGGGTATGCATGTACCCGACCTCAACACACTCATGGGCCAACTCTTCACTCATGAAGCAAAGATTAGCAAAGGTGGTGAGTCCTCAAGAGGTAATCAAACTTCTGCCTTATATTCTGATAAAGCTAAGGTCAAGGACAAGTCAAAGAATAGGAAGAATGAAGATGAAGGTAGCTCTTTCCAAGCAAACTTTGCAGGTAGAGGAAGAGCTAGAGGAAGAGGCAGAGATGGAAAGCAAGGCAGGGGGAGATTCCAATCATCTCAACCTTGCAACATATGTGGCTTATCTAACCATACTACTGAAGAATTTTTCAGGAACCTGAGGAACTCAAGAGGAAGAGGATTCAATAGAGGTGGCTATGGATCAAATAGAGGTAGATACAATGGAGGCTACAACAACAACAACTACTACAACAACAATTACAACAACAACAACTATCAAAGTGGCCATAGAGGAAGAAGAGATTACAATAACTATGCAGAGGACCAAAGTCAAGAAGATTCATTATTGATTATGAATCTATTAGCGAAGAAGGGTAAGGATGATGATCACATATTTTACATTGATTCGGGATGCTCGAACCATGTAGGAGGAAATGTGGCTTTACTTTCTGATTTGGAAGATCCTCATAACAAGCATGAAGTGCAAACAGGAGATGACACAAAGCACTCAGTGGAGAAGATAGGTAATGTGAAGACATCAGATGGGAATATGAACCTCTTAAGCAAAGTCTTGTATGTCCCTACAATTACCAAAAATTTAATAAGTGTTGGACAGATTGTTGAAAAAGGATTGCAGGTTAGATTCAATCGATTTGGAGCATATGTTGAAGACCCAAGGCAAGGCTTTCGAAGGATCGCCAAAGGAGAAAAGACAGGAAGGCTTTTCACTTTTGAAGTGGAAGATACAAAGAACATAGCTTTGTTTAGCTATGGATCTCAAACTCTAACAGAGTTGGAGATATGGCACAAAAGGCTTGCTCACATTGGTGAGAGGACACTCAAACAGATTTGCAGGGACCAAAGTGTACTTGGTTTGCCTAATATCACAAGGCAACACATGATTTATAAGTGTGAAGCTTGTCAACTCGGCAAGGCTCATAGACAACCTTTCAATAAGAAAGGATATATGTATCAAAGTCCTTTGGATCTAGTGCACACAGATGTGTGGGGTCCAAGTAAGGAGCCATCTATATCAGGCTCAAGATATTCTGTGTCTTTCATAGATGATTGTAGCAGGTGGACCATTCTGTTTTTCATGAAGCACAAGGATGAAGTGTTTAATTGCTTTAAGAAGTATATTGCTCTTGTTGAAAATCAAACAGGTAGGACTTTGAAACGACTCAGATCAGATGGTGGAGGAGAATACTTCTCTTCTGAATTTGATGCCTTCTTGCATGAAAGAGGCATTAAAAGGGAAGTCACTACAAGGTATACACCCGAACTCAATGGTGTAGCAGAGAGGAGGAACAGAGCTATTGTCAGCTGCAAGGTCCATGCTCAACGAAAAGGGATTGCCAAACTACCTATGGGCAGAGGCTGTGTCTACAGCCACATATCTCATAAATAGACTTCCATCTAAGTCACTAGATGGAACCACTCCATATGAAGTGTCGAATGGAAGAAGACCTAGTCTAGAGCATTGCAAAATCTTTGGATGCTTAGCCTATGCTCACATTCCTTCTCAAGTAAGAGGGAAATTGGATCCCAAGGCAAGGAAGTGTGTATTCATTGGTTATGATCAAAACCAAAAAGGATATAGATTGTACAATCCAACCAATAAAGGATTTTCTGTGAGTAGAGATGTAGTTTTTGATGAAAACAAATCATGGTTTGATGATGACAGGAAAGTGAAGCTGCCATATGACTTGGATGAAGATTTTCCATCACTTCAACCAAAGGAACCAAAGCAGCTTGAAGAAAGTGCTTCGGAGATTGACCTAGAAGACTTGGAAAGACTAAAGCTATGGAAGAACAAAGGTAAAGCAAAGATGCAGGATGCTACATATGGACCCGAGAGCTCACATCAACCACTTAGAAGGTCTTCAAGGGAGAAGAAGAAACCAGAGAGGTTTGGTTATGATACTTCTTTGGTCACGAAGCACTCAATCTACATTGCAAAGGATTCAACCAATGAAGAACCTACAACATTTGAAGAAGCACAAAGCAAGAAAGCTTGGAGAGATGCAATGGATGAAGAAATGGAAGCCTTGAAGGAGAATGACACTTGGGAGCTTGTACCTAACAAGCCATCTATGCAGATAATCGGATCTCGATGGATATACAAAATCAAGAGGAATCCAGATGGAAGTATAAATAGACACAAAGCAAGGTTAGTTGCTAAAGGGTTTGCTCAAACCCATGGTATTGATTATGAGGAGACTTTCTCTCCTGTTGCAAAAATGCCTACAATTAGGGTTCTCATTAGTCTTACTGCATCTAGAAATTGGAATCTTTATCAACTTGATGTAAAAAATGCTTTCTTGAATGGATGGATTTCTGAGGAAGTGTATATGGCACAACCTCCTGGATATGAGGATGCACATCATCCTAACTATGTATGCAAACTAAAGAAAGCTTTGTATGGATTGAAGCAAGCTCCAAGAGCTTGGAATTTCAGATTGGTGACTTATTTGCAGGACCAAGGATTGAAAGCTAGCAAGGCAGATACCTCTTTGTTCATAAAGAGGAATGGATCTGAAGTGATCTATTTATGTGTGTATGTTGATGATATTATTATCACAGGCAATGATCTTGAAGGAATCAAACAGGTAAAGAGTCAAATGAAGGAGGAGTTCAAAATAAGTGACCTCGGACCACTCACTTATTTTCTTGGATTGGAGTTGATCTACACAGATTCAGGTATATACATCACACAAAGGAAGTATGTCCATGACATGCTCGTCAAGTTCAAGATGGAAAATACAAAGTGTGCAGGTACACCTATGGAGCAAAATCATAAGCTTAGTGCTTATGAAGGAGAGCCAATTGAAGACATCACAAGCTATCAAAGCTTGGTTGGAAGTTTAAACTATGCAACACTCACAAGGGTTGATATATGCTATAGTGTTAGCATATTGAGTCAGTTTATGCATAAGCCGAGAAGACCACACATGGAAGCGGCCAAGAGATTCCTCAAGTACCTAAAGGGGACTATGAATGAAGGTTTGTTTTATTCATTTACTTCAGATATTGAGCTAAAGGTCTATTCAGATGCAGATTGGGCCGGATCTAAAGATGATAGGAGAAGCACATCAGGATATATATAATTTGCAGGTTCAAAAATCATTTCTTGGTCATCGAAGAAGCAACCAACCGTGGCATTATCTTCTACCGAAGCCGAATATAGAGGTTTGGCTAATGCAACTCAAGAAATCATGTGGTTAAAGTCTTTGTACACAGATCTTGGACTTCATTCTTCAACACCTCACATTTTTGGTGACAACACAAGCTCACTACATCTAGCAGCTAATCCGGTATACCATGCTAGAACCAAGCATATTGAAGTCCACTACCATTATGTAAGGGAGAAGCTAATGAGCAAGGATATTCAACTATCCTATGTCTCTACAGATATGCAATGTGCCGACATGTTGACTAAAGCTCTTGATGGTACGAAGTTAAGTAGATTCAAGTTGATGATTGGCTTGAAGGAAATCAAGGACAATTGAAGACTTATTTGAAGGCCAAGCATGTTAGGCTTGAGGGGGAGCTGTTGGTACATTTTACCCAAGCCTACATGCTTGATATATTTGATATCATCCTCATTTGTAAGTCACATGAGTAGTCATGTGAACACCTCTTGTAAAAGAGTTCATTTTTTATCTCTTGTATTTGGAAAAAGAAAAAAGGAAAAGAATGGCTTACCTCATGCATGATGTAAAAGCAAACTCATGGCTCTAACTACTAACATCATGACTTTTTGAGCTGAGGGAATCTCTCCTAACTTTGGGGATCACTTTTAGGTGGAGGCATTCGAATTCGAATTCAAAACTCCCTCCAAGAATAGCTATAAAAAGAGCAAGAAGGAAGAGGCGATTAGCAAGCCTTGTACGTGACCACTTCATGTCATTTTGTAGAGATTGAAGAGCTTACTCCATAGAGCTATCATTCTACTCCCATTGTGCAAAGTTTCATTGCTAATGTGGTTGTAATCATATGTGAATCTATACATTTATTATCATCTACTTCTCTGTTTTGTTCTCTGCTATACTTACTCAGAGCAGTAACTTCAGAAGGTCATATCTCACGTTTTACTGAACCTTTTTCCGTGTTTTAAAGTGTGCTGGATAGCTTTTTTTGTCGAGTTTGTACTTATAAATTTTCATGGTCATTGGACTAATATTTTGAGATATATATGCATTTTACTGGTTACTGGTCTATCTCTGCAGAGCCCCGAGAATTGTGGGGAGGTTCCAGAAATTGTTGAAACTTGTTCTCAGTGCTCAGTCCATCATTTGAAGTGTTTTAACTTGGATTGGGAAGCTTGCTAAGTCTATTTGCTATGCCCAAAAGGAATTTTTCAAATTCTTACCAGGTTGAGAGCACTGTTCATTTTTTCTAGCAGGTGTATGTCCAAAAATAGCAAGTTTTGGGAGCTAGTCATTTCGCAACTAGTCTGTCTTGACTTAAACTTTTGGGATACATGTTCCAAAGTACTTGGCTGATATTTTGGTGGATTTAGGAAGCTCAAAGGGTCTACTAATCAACTCTGACGTCTCAGTTGGCTGGTGTGAAGCTGGTTGTAGCGGCACCTACTCATCTTTGGATTGCATCCACCATCTCTCTTCACAAGACCCACCTCAGAGCAAATCACCTTTCTTGCATCACTTCAGGAGAGCCACCGCAAGGAGTGTCTGATGAATTGCCTGATGCTTATCTTTTCAATCTAGAAGTTGTTCCTAAATGGGCAAATAAATTGGTACCGGTCCTAACCTTTGGACCCACAAATAAGAAGGTGAAGACGAACAAGGATGAAATTGTGCGGTCACAAAGCTATCAAATATTGGCAGGAAGCATGTATAAACAAGATACGGAAGGTGTTCTAGCCTGTTGTGTCGAGGACGATGAACATAGTAGTTGGTTGCAACAAGCCCATGAAGGATTTCTAGGGAATCACTATTCTAAACAACGAACATTGCAAAATCTAAAACGTTTAGGAGTGTATTGGCCTAGTATAGACAAAGAAATTCATGAGTGGATCAAGAATTGTCCAGTGTGCCAAAAGAGACCCCCGGTGGAGCATGCGACTCTTTATCACATATCATTAATTCCAGATTGGAGTGCTCCATTAGTAGAATTTATGAGATCAGGAACATTACCTAGCGAGGCTAGTCTAGCAAGAAGACGAAGCATGGAGCAAGAGGCTAAAGACTATGCCTTAGTAGGCGAAAACCTATATCGGAGAGGCAAAGATGGTTACTTAAGACTATGCGTTCACGAATCAGATTATTTGAAAGTCTTAGAAACTGCCCATAGCAATGTTGCCGGTGGACATTTTGGTCCTGATCGAGTAATTAAGACTATTCTATTCTCAGGACTTTGGTGGCATACTCTTCATATGGATGCACATACCTATGTGAAGAAATGTGACACATGCCAACGTGCCAAGTACCCAATTAGACAAGATGAGATGCCTTTGAGACCAATGATGGGAGGACGTGCATTTTCAAAGTGGGGCATAGACTTTGTAGTTCCTATTAACCCCCCAGCTAGAAACTCCCATGCTGAGTACATTATTGTAGCCACCGACTACCTTACAAAGTGGGTAGAAGTTAAAGCCACAACAAAGAATGATGCTCAAACAACGGCAAAGTTCTTATTTGAGAATGTGTTCACGCGATATGGCTTACCAATAGAGTTAGTAAGTGATAGGGGCACACACTTCTTGAATGTCATTGAAAATATTCTCCAAGAATTCTTGGTGATACATAAGAAGTCTGCCCCCTATCATCCACAGGCTAATGGACAAGCTGAGAGCACGAACAAGAACACAAGCAGAGGCTAGAGAATGCATTAGGAGAAATAAGTTAAGACGCCTAGGCCTCGATATCGATAGTAAGGCCCCAAGATACCACATGGCTATGTGTCAAACATCAAGTGCAATTGCTTCTTGAATAATTGATCGACGTCCCTTTGTGAACATCGTAGTAGGACAAGGGAAGAATTCAAGGACTGTGAGAGCATTGATTGACTCAGGTGCAGCAATTAGTGCAGTTAGACTTTCATACTGCCAAGAATTGCAATTGAACATACAGCCTATAGAAGCCTATCTCATAGGTTTGGGAGGTGTGGAAACTCCTTGTTTGGGAGAGGTGGAACTTCCCATCTACCTTCAAGATGTTCCAATGAAAGTCAAAATGCTAGTATGTCATGATGAAGACATTATAGAGCCACTTGTCCTGGGTCAAGATTGGATTTACGACCATGCAGTCAACTTGAACCTAAGAAGTCAAATCCTTCAATTTTGGGCACATGAACAATGTATTACATTAGAATTAGACAATTGCATGCTCACAAATCTAGAGGTCACACATTCTCTTAGTTATTTCAAAACTAATCTTCGTAAAGAAAATGTTGTGTGTGTCAAAAACCCTACGAAGCAAAAGGACTCAATCATGGAAGGACAAGCTCAAAGGCCAGCAAACCTCTCTTCTTCTTCACATACTAATACAAGTGCAACTCGACCAAAGAGGCAAGCAAAAAAGACATCTGCTATATCAACAAGCTAGACAAAATTCAAGAAGAAAGAAGCTCAGGGTATGAAGCAGATGTGGGTACAAAAAGGAGAACAACCACCAGCTATGCCACAACCATTCCCATCAAAGCTTGCTAACCATGCTAAAAGAAGAACCAAGAAACAAGGACACTTTAAATCCCAAGGTCTCTGATAGATTTGGGTACTGAAGCAATCGATGAAGACCGACCATAATAACACCCAAATTTTGGTGCCTAAGAAATTAGTTGTAGCTCAACAAGGACAATTACGCATTTGGGTACCCAAGGCACTCTTACATGCACAAAACCATATGATCTCCTTCATGAGAAAAAGCTCAGCAAAAACACCACGGAGAAGCAAGAGTTGAAACCAAGGGCAGACACGAAAAGAAGATGAATTCATCTCCTGGCCGGTAATAAAAAGACAATCACAAAGGATATGGGTTTGGAAGTCAAAAGTACCAACAGCTTCCACAACACCAAGGAGCCGACCACAATGGATATCAACTTTTAGAAACCATCCAAAGATGAAAGGGCCAGAAGTGATCTCCACAGGACCACATACCATTCTCAAATGGATCCCTATAAGGAGGATTACATCATTGCAAGATTCAATCGACATCTCCAAACAAAGATTGCATCAAGTCTACATGTAACATCAAAAGCCTCGACCAGCAACAACCATGTGCCTTTGGCATAACCTTGTCTTTTGCACCATTCAGGTCATGCATTTCCAAAGTATGCATTAATATAGGGCCTCCTTACACAGTCATGCATAGACACAATTGAGAATCCCAGGCACATGATACACATCTGACATATGTAAAATATTTTATTGATGCTAACACCTTTCTTCTTGTTTTATTCCATTGTTCCAAAAAAAAAGAGAGAAAAAAGAAAAGAAAGAAAAAAAAAGAAAAGAAAAAGAAACAAAGAGAGTGACAGGATAGGAGTGCACACTTGAACAATCTCTGATGAGAACCATCAACATGGACATCCATCAACACGAGAGACAAGCCAGTGGTCAATCATCACGACGGGCATACAACATGAAGCGTGACAATCAACGGAACTTTCACCATGGTAAGAATTATATGCTTCAACAACAACATCACCATGGTCGATTAGGAAACCTCTCTGTCGGCATACCCTTGAGCACCTAGCTCAAGACCCAACTTCTTGCACCATAACTTTTCCAATGCATTTCCCAAGTATGCATGCATAGGGCTATATTACAAGGCCATGCAAAAGGCACATATCTTGTCCAACCCATGCACTAATGCACTGACCCATCATCCATTATGGGTTACAAGTACTTGGCATGCAAAGGAGGGAAGCCATCTTTGGAAGAACTAGAGGACATCACGGTGACAACAAGTGCAAGGAAGCAATCCACCATGAGAGTTACTCATAACCAACATTGACAACCTCTTTTGAGTAGCTCACAATTTTTGAAGCTCACAAAGACACCATCAAGCTGGAATGCAAGGAAGAAGTAATTACAAAGGTAGTAGTGAAAAACGGAAGAACCAGACCACTGCCCAAGCTACAATTGGAAGATGGAGCGCTCCTGTGGATACATGATGGACACATTCTCTCCACATACTACATGGAACAACCACTACAACAAGGGTCTGTCTGGGACGACAGACTCTAGAGGGGGGGAGTGTTGACAGTCAAGGTCACACACAAGCAGTGAAGTGCATCAATGAAGTGGATACACAAGAAGAAGGAGCATGTAGGGAGCTCCAAGAAGCACATGTCAAATTTTCAGAAGAAATCCCTATACATAAAGTGACTTTTGTCACTAAAAACCATTGTAAATACCATTTTCCATTTTTACAACTCCATTTTGTTCAAGCCGAGGAGTCCTCGAGCTTGAGGAGTATTAGAAGTATCATCCTACCAATTTTCATAATTTTTAGATTCCGTTTGAGTCCCCAAATAAGCCTTGGAACCTATTTTTTAACTAGGCCGGACACTAGGTCTGGACAGGGCCAAAACCACTCAAAAAACTATAAAAAGGGCTGGAGAGCTCATTTTAGGGGTTAGCTTGTTGTAGATTTCAGCTTGGTAAGAGAGTTCTTTTGTAATCAAAGTCCTTCCATTGTTCCACTCTTTGCTCTTACCTTGTGCGTGTGTGTGTGTATGTGTGTGCATGTTTGTATGCTTTCACTCATGCACTTGTGCACTTCACTTGCTCTTGGTCTTCATACCGGTCCTCACGTCTCTGCGGATTGACATTTATGAGGTGAAGCTCTGCATGTTGGTACTTGCCATTGTGCTAGAGTGACAATGCATGAAGACACTAACTTATGGATGTGCAAAGTGGCAGTAGAAGAAGAGAAGAGAGAAAAATCCAGAGAGGTAGGTGTGAAGGAAACTCATAGATCACTTCAAGACTGTTGGAGTAGGACAATCAACAATTGGTGATTATATGAAGCCTATAAATAAAGATATGAAGAAAAGATTGAAGTCCAACTTCATGAAGTGAAGTGAAGGTTCAGGAAGAAAAGTTCTTTAAACATATGTACATTACTTTTGTAAATACTTCAATATACTTGAAGTAATGACGAATCAATACTCATATGTATATATATATATATACATGTATATGATTGTATTAGAAGAGAGAGATGAAGTATAGATGAGAAAGAGATGAATAGATGATGAGTATTGTGTGTATCATCCATCAGATGTATGAAGAGTTGAATAGGAAGAATGTTTAGAGAATCGCATGTCGATCTTTTCTCTAGTTCTCCTTCTGTGTTTGATTTTATCAAAAATCCTTTTGTACATATCTAATTTCATAGTTAAACTATCTATGATTAAAGTTTCATACTCTAATTGCAAACACGCTGAGAGAATTTGGTGTAGGAACATCTATATGTGAGAAAGTGTTGAGAGTCTTCTAAAACAGGCGCAATCCCGATGGTCAAAGAAATGGTCAGTTCTCAGTGCACAGTGTAAATTTTTACACAAATGAGGAGTCAAAATCTAAGTTGGAAGGTAATCCATCTATGGCTAAAAGCATTCGCTTAAACGGGTTCTAATTTGGGAGAACTATGTGTTAGAAGTTGCAGGTGTCAAAGTCGACTCTACAAGAAGGCAGTTTCAGACATAGGTAGATTGTTTGAATCATTTCTCATAATCTTCTTAGGCTTTTGAAGTGTTTTAACTTGCAGGAGGTGTGCAAACTACAAACAACACATTCTACAAAGTTTCATCAGAAACTTTACACAAATGATTAATAAATGAGTGAGTAATGTACAACAGACTTTTCTGTGAAATGACTTTCTTCACAGTTAGCTAAAATCTTGACAGTTTGGTGCTTATCTTCCAAAATTGGTTGGAGTTTAAAGTTATTCTTGATATAGAGGTGGTCTAACATCAAGGATAGCTTGTTCTTTTGGAGATTAACACTTTCCATCAGTGGTATCAGAGCAGGATTTATCAGATTGAGGAAAGGAAGACCCCGACTGCTGCAGATATATAAATTTCACACCTTCAAGATTCAAAAGGATAAAGTGTGGAAGAAAGACTGAAGGAAGACACATTAAGGCTATCAAAAGGATCAGAAGGAGCAAAATTCGAAGCTAAGGTACATTCATTCCTTATAAAGATTAAAGATTTGATAGTATACGTGAAGAAAGATGGGAGATAGTCTCCAAATTGAGAAGTTGGATAGAGAGAACTATCCAGCTTGGTCTATGTGAATGGAAGCTCATCTTATGAGCAAAGATCTGATGGGATACATCACAGGAGAGGAAGAAAATCCAAAGTTCAAAGATCCTAGTGTTCCAACTAGGGAGGAGCTTGTAGATATAAAGATTTGGATGAAGAAGGATGCTCAAGCAAGGAGCATAATCTACATGGCAGTGAATGATTATTTGCTTCCTCATATCAGAGGACTTGAAGGTGCAAGTGACATATGGAATGCTTTGGAAGAGCATTTTCAAAATACAACCAAATCAAGGAAAGCTTCATTATGGGAAGAGTTAACTACATTTAAGATGCAAGTAATCATAATTGATGATTGAGGGGGAGCTGGATTATATGAAGCCTAGAAATAAAGATATGAAGAAAAGATTGAAGTCCAACTTCATGAAGTGAAGTGAAGGTTCAGGAAGAAAAGTTCTTTAAACATATGTACATTAGGTTTGTAAATACTTCAATATACTTGAAGTAATGATGTATCAATACTCATATATATATATATATATATATATATATATATATATATATATATATATATATATATATATATATATATATATATATATATATATATATATATATATATATATATATATATATACGTGTATATGATCGTATTAGAAGAGAGAGATGAAGTAGATGAGAAAGAGATGAATATATGTTGAGTGTTGTGTGTATCATCCATCAGATGTATGAAGAGTTGAATAGGAAGAATGTTCAAAGAATTGCGCATTGATCTTTTCTCTAGTTCTCCTTCTATGTTTGATTTTATCAGAAATCCTTTTGTACACCTCTAATTCCATAGTTAATTTATCTATGGTTGAAGTTTACCAGTTAGCTAAAATCTTGACATTTTGGTGCTTGTCTTCCAAAATTGGTTGGAGTTTAAAGTTATTCTTGATATAGAGGTGGTCTAACATCAAGGATAGCTTGTTGTTTTGGAGATTAACACTCTCCATCAAAGACCTAGCCTATGCACCTATAGTATTTCATGACGAACAATTTGAACCTCATGGTTGGGTGGAAATTTTAGCAACAATGGATGTAACCATCAATGAAGAACAATGGACACTTCACTATGATTAGGATGGCTATGACATTTCAGTCTTCACAATAGAGACAATCATGTGTGATTCGGTTATTGAAGAATGCGAACCTAGCACTAATGCATTTGAGGATGCAAGCGACTCCGATCTAGAGTCAATTATTGTGGACCCTCCTTTTGCATCAGATGAGGAATATTTCTATGAAATAGAAGCTCACCCTTAGAGACACGAAGAAATTATGAATGAGTTGAGATTCACCACACAGGTGACCACTAAGAATGACTACAAGAAGAGGAAGAAGAGGGAAGTCACACTAGAGGAAGAAGAATCTTTGTTTGAGGTCCCTGAAAATTTAAAGAAGTATGAAGTAGAAGATAGGAGATTCATGATAAGGATGCCTAAACATGAAGCTGTCATAGGAGAGGCCTATGATAACAAAGAAACTACAAAGAAAATCATAGTGACCATAGAGGAAGGTGAAGAGCGATGCATATACATGGGACACGACCTAAGTGAAGATGAGGAGCAGGAGTTGATAGCCTTACTACGAGAATATAGAGATGTGTTTGCATAGAGTTACAAGGACCTGAAAGGTGTAGACCCTGACATATGCTCACATACGATCCCCATGACCTCAGATGCCAAACCCTCGAAACAGAAGCCATACACATACAATGATAACTATGCTGCCAAGATCAAGGAAGAGATAGATCGCTTGGTTGAAGCTGGATTTATCTATGAGATTGAGCATATTGAATGGGTATCCCCCATTGTAGTGGTGCCCAAGAAGAATGGAAGACAATGTGTATGCATTAACTTGAAGAAGGTTAATGCAGCCACTATTAGAGATATTTATCCGCTTCCTATCACTGAGCATCTTTTAGAAAGAGTAGCAGGCAAGGAAGTATATAACTTCCTTGATGGGTTCTCTCGTTACAACCAAGTAGCCATTGCACCAGAAGATCGGCATAAGATGGATTTTGCCACAGAGTGGGGCATATT